>JAZGTK010001488.1:0-39479 GCA_036877625.1 Ambastaia sidthimunki | reverse complement strand
TCCCTTTAAAAGTGCCCTGTAAAAAGCAAACAGGAATTCCATCCAAAAACAAAGAATTCCACGGCTAAAAATTGTTCCCAAATGAGACCAGCCATTACACATGTACTCAGCATCCGTGACCTTAGAGCAGAAAAATCTCGAGTATGAGCACATCTTAAGTGTATAAAGAAAACATTTAGTGACAGTTTGACTGTCAACAACAGGCCGTTGCGCAGTACAGCTACAAATATTCACGGTCGTGAACTTAGACTTGGTCTCCAGAGGCTAGATACACATGTTGCGGTGTGATGATTTTGAATGAAAGGTTAACATTAGAAAAGCCGTGATTCACAGCACTAGTAATTTAAGTGTGTGTGTGTGTGTGTGATGATAATTCATTATGTTTGTCAGTCTGGGGGAAAATGTGTGAAAGAGTAATGAGGGTTAACAGCCCGTAACAGGAAGTGTAATGCATGTCATCAGTGACAGCAACCGCAGTGAGCTACGACACCTTCATACTGGATCTGAAACACAGCTTGACTCAGTAACTCTCCACATGATGCAAATACAGAATGAAGAATTAACTTTGGAAACTGAGGTAAAAACGAAGTGTTACTGTGAGGAAACTGCACGGCATCTTGAGAATGTAAGTGGGCTGTGACATATGCTCACTCAGACTCCTGGAGTTCGAACTTTCTGCTAAAATAAATTACAGATTTACACACACGCACACACACACAAGGATGTCCCCAAAAGGAGGTCTTAGAGCTTTACTCAAGTTTTGCTAAATACAAATTTGTCCCCAATCTATGGTTAAGTAAACGCAGTTTAAAACAATATGATGCATATTTATTTAAATGCTACATCTTTTTTTCAAAGGCTCAAAAACTGAGCTAATCTTTCAGGTATTCAAATCTTTTTTCCAAAAAGCAGCTATATTTTTATATGTTGTTTCAAATAATTTTGACAGAAAATATTGCTTTAGTATGTCCAGTGAACAAGTCAAAGGTGGAAAGGCTAAGGAAAAAATAATATTTATCTAATACGGTTTACTTTCACGTCATTGAGTTGTTTCATGTTTGACCACAAGGTTTCATTGGTTCATTTAACAATGACAGATCACTGTTTTACAAGAGGACTGGAGCTAAACTCAGAAGGAGGCAGAGCGGAAGACCACTGCTTTACATTTCAACAACCTTTATACCTCTGAATCTGTAACAAAAGAAATGTGGACATGTGGAATCAACTGGATAAATACACTGAAATGAATTTCTCATAAGTCATAACGTTTGAAATTATTCGCACCGTTGGTCCACGCCTTCCCTGTTTGATGTGAGAGAGGTCTGGAGATGGCCCCATGGGCCCCATGTCGCCCCGGGGACCAGGCAGACCTGGTGGCCCCATCTGTCCTGGGAGGCCAGGAGAACCCTTGGGCCCTGGGCTCCCTGAGAGACAGAGATAAATAGATGAAAATGATGATGAGATGATTAAGAAAAATTAACTACAATTATTTTATCAAAAAAATACAACAAAGCAAGATGCAGCAAGGAAAAGTGTAAAACAAGCAATTTACAGCATTTCCTGTTGTTCCTGTTTTAGACCCTCCATCTTACTTCAGTTGTAAAGCAAAAGATTACCAGAGGGCCCAGGTGGTCCTGGAGGTCCAGGTAAGAATGGGTGTGTTGTCAGAATCTTTTCATTGGTCATCTGCTTACTGACCTCTGCGTTGCTTGGCAACATGGCTATCTGAAAAAAAAAAAAGAACAACTCAACAAATAACAATTTTAGGTTGTAAGAACATTTCCCTAATGTTTCCATTGAATAACAAAAACATAAAAAATGTTATTTTAAAAGTTCTAGAAATGTTCAAAACATTCAGTTTTTTGACATTGTTTTAACATTATTGTTTGGTTATAATACCATTATTTAAAATTCTGTAACTTTTTTAAAATGTTCCACTAACTACTTAAGAATAACGTTTTTGGTATATATGACATATAACGTTAAAATTGTTTAAAACTATATCGCAACAATGTTTTTTGATAACTTTGAAAGAACTTTTAGAGAACATTAGCCCATGTTCTGAGAACGTTCCCTGCTAGCTGGGTCAGTTATCAATGGTCTCACAGTATCTTGTGCTCCATTACTAAAAAAAACAGAACAGAAAAATGACACACACTGGATCAGTCCGTCCGATTTCTAATGTTAAACAGAACCAAGAGCACAAATCTCAGTGTCAATTTTAAAGCAACAGTTCGTCCAAAAATAATCTGACGGTAGCAAACGACAAAATTATTTGATAACAATTATAATAACAGGAAAAAGCTCGGTAACATTCGACACGAAATCTGATCTATAAACTTTAACATCTGCACACATGCCACAACAGGAAATCCCTGAATTATTCAGGTCTGTGCTGGATGGATTGAGATCAGTACCTGTCTTTAACTAGAGTTTTTTACCTCAAAGATCTGAGGGTCTCTGTGGTGAACTGGAAGTATCTATTACCTTTCAACCTCTGAGCTCTGGACAACAAAACACACACACACACACACACACACAAAAAGACCTTTGAGGTCTCGCCACACACAGTAGATACAGCCCCAGGCCTAGCACATAAATCTGTGTAAGTGTTTGAGTTCAGCCCATTGCAAGCAATTTAAATCCCATTTGTCGTTGTTTCTGCTTGTGATTTGTGTTGGTTTCTTGAACGCCTATATTTCAGTCCTGTGTTGCACCGTGTGCCAATGTCAACCACTTATGATGGCGCACGAGATTAACAGAATTATGTGCCGTGAAGAACAGTCCATTTTGCGCGAAAGATCTGCAACGCCGCGGCTGTATAAAGAGGTAAAAAGAAGTTCACGTTTATTTGATTTTTAAACTGATAGACTAATCCAAGAAACTTCATTTTGTGAGGAAAGATCGCTTGCAACCTAGAAATCGAGAAGTAAGTATTTAAACTAGATTTTATTAAGCATATCTGAGTGATTCTTGCTTGTGTAAAAACAGTCACAATTATTATATGTCGCTAAAGCAGTTTCTAAGGTGTTTGGAATGGGTGCTATATGGTGACTGGGGTGGTTGGCAGGGTGTTGCTATGCAGTTGCTTGCTGGTTACTAACTGTCCCAAGCCCAAAGTAAAAACCAACACTGTCTAATATTTAGGTTCTAGATGTAGCTTAGACACTTCCTTAAATGTTCTTGCACAGATATGTGCAAAAATATATCCCACAGTGTTTGAGACTGTAACAGTGATGTCTGCCTCAACAAACACAACTAATACAGCTACTCAAGCATGTCAATATAACGCCTTCCAAACAAAGCAACAGAGAAGTTACAACAGCGGTCAGACAAACCATCTGTTTCCATCATATCTGAGTATTTTTGCATCACCTCACAGAACTATAAGTCCAGCTTCACTTTCACTCTGTTTTTATCCCCTCAGTCTGTTCCCTCAAAGTCTGCTGGACCACACGTGAGAGCTTATATATCACTCTGTGAGCATGAGGGTGCTGAGTGGAGTTGTTGACAGTCTCGCTTCGACTGCAGAACATTGACTCTGGGCCGTCTAAACCGCACTACTGCATCTAGCCTGATTTACTAGCCTGTAGCAAGGACAGGCGTAAGTCATACCACTGCATTGCTCAAGCGTCCGGACTACGTTTTAATCACTTTTATTTTGCCTATGAAGTCGCCAACATGTCTCCAAAGACCCGTAAAACCCGAGTCCCGGTCGCTCGTGAAATATTGGCAGGTAGGTTCTCGCTAGGTCGGCCTGAGTCTATATATGACGATATACATATAAAACTGAATCTGCTGCTTGTTTTAAGGAACAAGCCCTGGCAGAGTCCTGCAGGTGAAACAGGATTCGAGCGGTGGCCGCAGGTTACCTTCTGTTTGAGCTGAAGAACGGTTATCTTCATCTGATGGAAGTCCTCGCATGTGGCCGAGCATGTTCCCTCTTTCATGACATTGTCGGACTTTACAAACAGTGGAGCTGCAAAGATATAAAACACACATGGACGTGGAATTTAAGGATCGTTTCTGGAAAAATTAAATAAGCTTATCTAGGTCTGAGGCTGGTATTATTAAACTGGAAGTGTTACATGGGCTCAATAAATAAATAAAATGAATAAATACAACTTAAACAGCTTTGAAAGGCTGTGCCAAAACTATTCTTGCCTTCCACAATACTTTATTTTGGACTTATTTGGACTCATTTTTAAACTGAACACAGTGCTGTCTATATCTCTCACTGTTTTCAAGGTCAATCCCACAGTGCATTGCAGCAATAAGCAAAAAAAAATTCTTGCTAAATCTCTGCTGAGTTATATCGCAACCTCTTCAAGACTCCCTACAGTTTAGTTTGACTTGTAGCTGATAACCTCCCCTGATCCACACGTTGTAATCAGCGGTCTGGAATTCCCAGAATTCCTGTTTAGTACATCTGGACTGTGACAACCCAGAGCATCCCGAAAGATCATCATGTTTTGTGCTCACAATGACCCAAAAGAGAGGAAACAGCACACAGGAAACGAGCAGACCGACGCTCTCTGCAAGAAAGGCTAAGAGATGGAGATGGATGAGAGGGGTGATTGATGCTAATGCTAACCGCTAGCTGGTGTCCTAAGTCATTAACCGTGATGGGTCAGTGGACATCCTGCAGGGAGGCAGGAAGCAATGTCTTATAAATGTGTCAAACAAGAAGAGGCTACAGAATGGATTTTTGTACACAAAGAGCTCACGAGCTGAGACACATTTGACATTTTACAGAGGACAAACATTAATCTTTACAATTCAATTTTAAAGCGTTACACTGAAAGCGGCAACTGGCAACTTATTTACTCACTAAATTCAATTGTAATATTGATATTAAATCTATATAGTAATATATTTAATAATAATAAACTCATACTTTTTTTTAATAATAACTAAACTAGTCATATATAGCATGTTCATTTAGTGAGGTCAGTAATACACACACCTATTTCAGCAGAACACACGCTGTATTTAAACTCTATAAGCATGATAAAACACACAAAATAAACACTCAAAAAGAAATGTTTGCAGTTCTATATATTTTTAAATGCAACATTTTTGCAACATGTTATGTCACATACGCTACAAATGGACAACAGGAACTGACAATGGACTGATGCTTTTAAACTGGACTAATTTATAATCCTTTCCACACCTGTGTGACAGAAAGAGTTGTGAGCGTTCAGGCCCAGACAGGAAAAGATCGGTGCTGCTTCGTGCTCTGTTTAAAACCACAGCCATTCGCCCCTTCCCGCACCATTTCTGTTGTTTGTTAGAGACGCATTGGATGAATCAAAGCAAAACGGTGAGGTCTGCAAAAGCAGCTTCTAATGGGAAAATGCTTTTATTTTGGACAGTCCTGTGAGGCAACACAGCAGAGATTACCAGGTGCTTAGAGAGGAATCTCAACAGAAGATCCCATGAGTTTTCTTAACTGGGATTTTCCTGATTTTTTTTGGTCACAATTCAGGAATTTTCTGCAGCCCCCGTGGTATTAGTGACAATCCCTGGGGGTCCATGGAAAATTTCTGAATTCATGTTTGTCTCGATGAAAAACATCTCGTGATATTATAAAACGACACTAATTCAGAGGCCTGGGATACTAAAGGCATTTTCCATTATTGTCCATTTATTTTTTCTACACTGCCATCTTTAATAACGAGAAACAACATTAAATTAAAAACAATAATGTTTAAAAATGAGAACGAGAAGTTTAGGACTTTTGTGCATCTCACAGAATTGTGGGTAATGCTGTGCTTGACTGGTTATCGACAATTAAACGTGATTTAACAAGAAAAATCACACACAGACTTTTTCTAGAGGTCAATAACAGGTTGCAAAAACATTTGAGGAACATCAGTCTACACGTGAAAGAAGACAGTGAGGAAGAGAGGAGAGAGAGAGGTAACTTACAGTAAACACTCACCTCTCTCGCCCCTGGTGCATGATTTTTTATCGTCCTCCAGGTAAAAGCCTGGCTGGCATTCGCAGCGGTAGCTGCCGGGTGTGTTCACACAGATCTGCGAGCACAACGTCTCATTGCTGCCGACACATTCATCAATGTCTGACAGAGAACAGAGAGTGAGAGAGCGTGAGGGACGGAAAGTTGGCAGAAACACAGCTTGACTTGTGTCACATCAGCTTTTAACACCTCAGAAGTTCAGCGTCTGGGGAGGTCACGGTTTTTAAGAAATACTCACTCAGAGGATAAAGACATTGAGAAATTTAAGGCAAAGAATTCAAAACGACCCTTAGAGGGCGCTCTTGTTTCCATACTGTTTCATAACCCCTAACTCGTGTAAAATGACCCTTTTTAGCCCTTTTTACTACTAAACAAATGAAACCTAAGAAATTTACCATGACAACCAGATGTCAATCAAAACAGAGCAGAAATAATAACACTAGTATTTTGCCTCACATGAAGTTTACCATAGTGAATTTTGAAAGGAGAATGATAGGTATTAAATATATAAATGCAATTTCTCAATATGTGAACTGAGAGTCTTACCCAGGCAATAGGGTTTCTCACGGTTTCTATGGCGTTCTCTGTCATAACGGTAACCAGGGTAACAGGTACACACCACGCGGCCAAAATGATCAGTACATTGTTGCTCGCAAGGGGCCCCAGCACACACATCATAGTCTGTATACACAAACACACAAACACAACACAAACACATTATTAAAACCAACATCAATCCAATTAATTATCTTCTTTTAATTAATATAATTATCTTAATTATCTCAGTCAATCCTCTCTCTATTTCTCCCAAAAGCTAAAGAAAACGAACAATTTTAGGTTGTAGAAATGTTTTTGTAAAGTTTCCATTAAGTAATAAAAATGTTAACAAGGTTATTTTGAAAGGTCTAAAATGTCCAGTTTATTCAGACATTGTATTAATGCTATTTCTTGGTTATAAGAGCACTATTTAAACATTTTTAATTCCCTAACATTTTTAAAACATTCCACTAACCACTTAAGAACAATGTTGTTGACATATAACGTTTCAAGAATGTTCTACTAATGTTACTGCAAAATTTTAGAAACGTTTGCTAATGCTGTGATAACTTGCCCTGTTAGGTGAATAACTGTAAAAAATCTTTTTTTCCATTTCATCATAATACTGAAAAAAGACAGCAGCCTGGGAAACAAAAACATCGAATTCCAGCGCGAGAATATCTCCCATCTTTCTCTTTCCCAATTTCTCCTGGAAGAGTCAAAGCATCCCAGACACAGTATGCGGATTGGGGAAATACAGTGTGTCTATTCTCAGGCTGTTCTTTGGAAGCGCTTATGTGTTTCTCATCAGAAGAGCGGGAGCAGGTAAGGACACCAGAGAGAATACACGGCACAGAAGCAGAAACAAAGATTTTAAAATGTCTCAAAGGGTAATTCCAGAAACCAATATACACCCTCTAAATGTGGCAGATGTTGGCAGGATGACCCGCAGAACATAAACGATATAACTGGATGCTTTTATTTGACAGTTACGAGTAAAAACCCGTTAGTGGTTTGAACTCCTGGTCCAAAGATCGAATAGTGTATTACTTTATTCAAAAGCTAATATACAGACCACTGTAAAAACACTGACAAGGTAATGAAGCAATCGTTACTTGTGAGAAACCTCTGCCAAGCTCTTTAAGGTGTGCGGGAAATGTTAAAGCAACATTGAAAGGCAATATCTGAGCGGCTTCCAAAAAGGAACGATTTTGTTTAAAATGCTAATGGGAGACAAGGGAAAACATGTCCAGAAATATCAGAGAATGTTCAGGCCAGAGGAGTCCAAACTGGGGGAGAAAGAGGGGGAGAGATTGAGAGAGATGGAGATCTTACCTTCTGGTATACACTGTCCCAGCACAAACTTAAAACCTTCACAGCACTTCTTTCTGAAAGACAGAGAATGAATTTGATTAGATTTCTGAATATGAATAAATAAACCAGTACTGTACAGTTATTAAGTTTTGCGAGTTAATTTGTGTTTGTTCAAGTGTTCTGGGTAATGGCTAGAAAACTAACAGCCCACAGGCATCATGTCCCCAGCACAAAGGTTGTGGGGTGATTTTTTTACCCAGGTTTAAGTTTGGTAGGACCTCAAACCCTAAATATAAGTTACACTGTTGCATACATTAAAAAACACCACTAATATGTCCAGTGTCTGTTTCTGTGGTTTTCATTTTCATGATTTCATGTGTCCACAATACTAAACAGGAAGAGCCAGAAATCTTTTTCTAGACAGTGATGGACCGCTCACCTCCAAGGTAACACTTTTAAAAAATAATAACACCACCCCCAGACTGTTTTCCTGTCTGGACGGCTGTTCCGCTTTTGGCACGAAGACGGAGCAACTCACAAGCCATGACTTAACAAATGACTCATTTCAACACTATGCTACGATTCCCAAATGGTTCCCAACAATCCAAACAAAAAAACAAAGCACAACCAGGGGGATGGTGAATTTGGATATTAAGTCATGTAAAAACAACGTTTCCAAGTGAATTACTCATCAATTCCAAGGATGAGTTGAATGTTTAGTCTAAGTAGCTCTGTTGGTCTAATGTAATACAAACTGAACATTTTTTATTGGAGAATTTTAAAAGATATCACTGTGGTACACGTTTAAATGTGCTGGTTTACAAGCTAATCAGATCATAAACATCCAATATATTTCCAAACAAACACTTTCGCAGCCAAAGACAAAGCGCAAGGTCCTCTGAGGGTCTGGTTAATGGAAGCTCATCTGGTGGTCTTATTCACACACAGAGACTTTACTGGTTTGTTTGATGTTTTAGATGAAAATATTGGGAACCCCCCCCCTCAATCTCTCTCTCACTCACTCACTCACTTTGAAGTTTTGAAGTCTTTCCACATTTTGCTCTTTGTTTCTGCTGTATGTTACCCAGAACTAATGACTGTCTGTGGACCTCCATAAAAAACTGCATCATTTTCCCACACCGTTCATAACAACCTGTAATATTCACACGACTGGGACGTTGATTCAAGGTTTTTGTCTCTTTTTACACTCCAAATACATTTCAAAAGAGGGTTTACAGTGTGAACTGTTTTAAGACTCTTTTAAAGTCCTTATGATGCTATAGGAAAACCTTGGTTCCATGGTTCTTAAAAAACCCTCATGTACTGTTGTTACCAAGAACCCAGAGGGGCTTTCACTGTAAACTTTAACAGTTAACATGATACACAGAACCTGGGAAGTAACAACCTTTATCATTTTTAATATATTTATCTCCACAGAACAACACAGCAAACAGAAACCTATTTTAAAACAGAGCTCTGTTGTTTTTAAGATGTTGTGAGCCTATGAGAGCTCAAGGTACGACAGTCGGTCTTTTTATCCAGGCAAACTCTAAAATACAGGAAGCCCCAATGCAGAGCTTTAAAACTGCCTGCGCAGCTCAACATATGCACTATAATTCACTTTTAATGTGAAAGGCGGTGAAAAACAGCAGAGAGGGAGAAAGTCCAGCGGGAAAAAGCGTTAAGAAGTGGAGGAGTGGGGTAGAGGAGAACAGAAGAGGCACAAATCTCCTGTTGCGGAGGGTGATGATGGGCATGTGAGCAGGAGGTGATTTTCACACTTCCACGCATGTTTGTAGTCATGTGCACACAGTGGCTCACACTGTCACTTTCAATCTGCCAAAATAAAACCAGCGCATACCCAGCTAACAGGGAACGTTCTCAGAATGTTGCCCTTAAAAGTTCTCTTGAAAGGATCAAAAACATTCTTGCAGTAACGTTAGTAGAGTGTTATATAAACAAAAGTTGTTCTTATGTTGTTAGTGGAACGTTTTAAAAGGTTTAGATAATGTTTGTATAACCAAACACTAAGATAACAAAATCTAACATAACATCTAAAAACTGGGCATTTTGAATGTTCCTAGAACATTAAAAATAAAATTTTTAATGTTTTTGTTACGTTAGGAAAACGTCCTTACAACCTAAAATTGTTAGCTGGGTACAGGCACACTACACAGAAACCAGCACGAGTTTGTGCCACACTACAGCTATAAATACACACAATATCTCAACTGTTTCTCTTACCAACCAGTGCGAATGGAGACTCTTGTGTCACGTGTTTCTTTATTTTTCTCTCAATGGAAAGAAAGTGATGCTCAAGTGATGTAAACTTTGCAAGGACACCAAACTATACAATCAAAAGTCAGAGATTTCAACATATACTCGGATACAGTGAGAGCCAGAAAATACAAATCTCTTAATTTTCTTTGTATGCTGACAAAAATACACCACAATCCTTCACACACACACACACACACACACACACACACACACACACACACACACAGAGAACATCAGATCTGACCCTGGACCTGTGTCTGCCAGGCAATGCTTCCCAAAAATATTTTTAGAGTTTTGTTTATTGACTCTCTAA
The DNA here is from genome assembly GCA_036877625.1 of Ambastaia sidthimunki. Lineage (NCBI taxonomy): Eukaryota > Metazoa > Chordata > Actinopteri > Cypriniformes > Botiidae > Ambastaia > Ambastaia sidthimunki. The sequence continues at coordinate 29,052 of JAZGTK010001488.1, read as the reverse complement.
GCTGTTTATGTTCAGGTTTCAATCCATCCGGTACATTCAAATTGGTTACAGTTTGAGGGTTTGGCATATGATGTACAAACTCACAAAAACTGCAAAATGTCATGATGTATCAATGATATCACCATACAGATGTTACAGACAATAACTAATAAAAGTAATATCATGCAGCTGGTCTCTTTAAAGGTGGAGTGTGTCATTTATGCACCACAAGCAACAGTAAAGGGAATTACAATCTGTTTGTATAAGTGGACCAAAGGGGCCGGACATAACACTGGCTCAAACAACGGCCCGAGTTTTGGCAAGACCAGTGACAGAAACAGAGTGTTTGAAACTTGTTTGGAAACAATCAGTATTTCTGCAAAGCTGTTTTGCAAAGAACTGGCATATTTTACCTTTAAAAGTACAAAAAGGAGGTTAAAGAGGTCATGTGACCGCAACATGGCAGCCTCCGTTAGCGACCCAACTAAACCAGCTTTATCTAAGCCACTTATATGACTGGACTTATCATCTCATGTGCATACACATTTTAAACACATTTTTAAAGAACCGTTCCTTGTTCCACTAAAAGTTTTGCCCCTGCACTTAAGAAACCAATGCAAAACATTTTCACAATCTACATTGACCCGTTAGTTATTACGAGCTACAAGCAATTTACTGGATGTTACAAAATATGTTTCGTTATGTAAATATTTAGGACTGTGAACGACATCTGGATTGCAGGAGAGAATTTATTAGTCGCTGTATCATTAATATGAAAAATTATCCGGCTTAACAACTACGGAGAACAAGAGTCAGCGAAACAAGAATTCCAGCTGGACCAAATCCCATAATGCCCTAAACAGAGGCAGAAACCTTCAAACATGAAATCAAACTACACTGTAAACATCACACAATCCAAAACTATGTCAATATACAAAACTTCACAAAGGCTCTAATTCTCTGCCTTGAGCAACCACAGATGTTCTGCCGTTTTCTTCTATATACTCTGACTACTTGCATCTGTGCATTTTATCTGTGTCACAATTTAAAAACACAAAACTAAGCACGTATCTGTGCTGTGTAACTGTCCAGGCCTGCGAGTATCTAAATTATGGTCTGTATATTCTGATAGCAGAATCAGAGAAAGATAAAGAGTGTTTTCCTAAACACAAGGTCAACGACAGCAGCATTTAACAACATGGCACATATTAATGAGTCGTTTTCTACATTAGCAGAGTGTTTATCAGTTGACAGGCTAATGGAGGCCAGATTCTCTGTGTCTTTGTTTTTGTAACGACTGTCTCTCGTGACAAATTCTGAGAGACACTCCAGTCTTCACAATGCAGAGAGACACATGGTTTTTATAGACATTTTGCAACATCAGGCTCTGCACATTAAAGAAGCGGTTGCAAAGTTTGTGTGATGCTCATTTATGCCTATATAAACCTAACAAGGGTAGAAAACGCACAAGGGTCCGAAACAAGTGCTTCCAATAAAGATTATTATGCTAGATTTATGTAATCAGAAATAAAACATTTAAACAGCGGATCATTATATTTTTACTGCTTGACATCCTTTAGGGGCCACGATTCAAAGATAAGATGGAATTAAATGAAGCAGTAGTGAGTTATTGCGACCCGATTGATCTGATACGGTGTGCAGGTCTCAGGCGACAAATCCAGATGTGCACACACATCAAGAGATTTAAAACAGGATGAAATGAATTAGTTCAGGTTAAATCACTCAGAAAGAACCAGATTCTGAACTAAATCCATGAGCGAGAGACAGAAAGAGAGAGAGAGAGAGAGAGAGAGAGAGAGCTGGACTGTGTGTGGTTCCATATAAATGCTTGTAAGATACTTGCCATATATATATATGTGTGTGTGTGTGTGTGTGTGTGGATATAAAGTATATATGCAGTATATATATATATATGTGTGTGTGTGTGTGTGTGTGGATATAAAGTATATATGCAGTATATATATATATATGTNAGAGAGAGAGAGAGAGAGAGAGAGAGACAAAGAGCGAGAATTGTTCTCACAAAACAGGTGCATTTACTTACAGATGAAAAGAAACGTTTACTTACTTTGGCAAGTTAAACAGCCCTGAAACATGTTAGACAGCAACAAATTAAGATGGGAATGCTTTGTTTAGCGCATGCCAGTTTAGATTCATTAGCAGAACAGGAAATATCTCTTGCGTTTCTTCAAACTCGGCTCAATGAAAGATGAATTGTACGGGAACTCTATGAATGAGAAGTGACATTCCACGACCATTAACAAACAAAAGCAGGTGCATTTATAATGAGTCGCATTGGGTTTTACACAAACACACACAGAGTTCCTCTTTCTTTACTGCTCAAGCCCTTAAGAGCCGTCAGATATTATTAGTAGGTACGGTAGCACCTGTGCTTTCCTAATGTTTTGTTTATTTGATTTCCCAGGCTGATGGAGATCTGGTTACCAGGAGAAAATCAGGTCTGGATTAGTGTGACCTCAACCCCCCATGCTGGGCTTTTCCAGCTCTAATTACCTTATAAACAAACTGAGCAAAGGTTTGCAGTAAACACACATACACACAGACACTACAGAACACAGAGGAAATGACATTATACTCTGAGAAATATACCATGAAATTCTAATACAAATTCAGAGATTATCAGCAACATTATCATCAAAGTAAAAATTCTAATTCAATTTGAAGTCAGTTTAAACACAATCTAGATGAATTTGAATTAAGTTGGTTTTGTATAGTGCTAGAACATGTGTGAAGAATGAGTGTTTATGGCTGGTAACTTTAGCCAGAAAATTGTCAACTTCTTGCCACTTCAGCCACTACCCAGCAAACACAGAACCTTCTCAGAATGCTGGCTAACATTCTCAAAAAGTTCTCTGAAAGTTAGCAAAGTGATTTCTGGTAAGCACAACAGCACTTTACGTGCATAGCACAGCATCTTTGGAAGGTATGAGGAAGATAAAACGACAGTATTTTAATTAAAATGAATTTGATAACTCAAATGAAAATTAATCTTATTATAACATCTGGGTACCAGTCTACTGAATATGAAACACAACCGAGCAAAGTACAGCACAAAAGTCATCAAACAATCACAGCTGGAGATCACAGGCTAACAACCCATAACCCAAAAATTTCTTTAATAATTAACATGCAGATAATTGGCCTGGAGTCATTAGCAGCTGCACAAGGAGTGCGGTTGTGTTTTAAAGCTGTACAGCTGGAAACTGTAAATTACACTGACATTCATTAGCGTTTCTTGATATATAATGATCGAATAACTCAACAGTCTTTGTACATGTGTGTGGTTGTTTGAGGTCTAAAAATTATTTGCAAGGATTACATTAATAAAACTGAATGCCTTGCTCCCATTCCACCATGAATCATGTCAATAAATGCTTCGTTCTTGTCTTGGGCCTGTGAAAACTGATTTGATCTTTGTGTCTGTATGCTAAAAGCGTATATTCAGGGGGGTTGAGTTTTGACGCAGAGCCACTTCACCTTCTCTGCTCTAATGCTTAGGAGAATCTTGATAATGTGGTTCTGATCAAATGCCTGAAACACACACACAGTCAGAAATAGTCTCCCCACATTCCTCTACACTTTCTCCAGATGTGGGTGCTTCCAGCTCTTTATCTCTCGTCTGTACTGTAACGCCACCCACGACTCTTTCACGAGGATGGGAGTCCGTGCGCTCCCGGTAATCCACCGGACTGGAGTCATCTGGCTTTCATCCGGGTTTTCCAGCACTCACCGGGGCTCAGTTGAAGTGTTGTAGCATTGGTTATTGTTTAGGTGCAACTGTTTGGAATCAGGCCCGACTGAAACAGTCTGCCAATACAAAGCTTTGCTTGTCAAAGCGTCAAAATTGCTCAGAAGTGATTAGATCAATTCAGAATGATGGTGTAATGGACCTCATGCTGGCACTGACACCGTGTAATCCAGTTTAATATCCTTTTACTTCTACATTTTGTTGAGCAACCAAGTCAAATTGCTATGAGAGACAGTCCACATTTAATCTGAATTCAGTTTGAAGCATGCTTGCCAATTCACATTACCTTTTATGAACTGAAGTCGCTAAACGTTTGTGGGTCACTATCACATTTAAGAATTCAAGCTGCAATGTGTATTTTCTGTGACATTAATATTTCTGAGTGGCCCAACACACAAACATTGGCTAAAAAAAAGTATGGGGCAGTACTGCGATACTTCGATTCTCAGGGAGAACGTACTAATAAATGTATACCTTAAATATACTGTAAGTATAATACTGTAATGGGTGGGTGATAAGAAACAAATCAATTCTATTTACAATATAATTTTACAGACATATACACACACAAAGGAAAAGGAAATCAAGGCTTTCAATAAATTCTAATCTGAAGAGAAATTCCAGAGCAAGACTGGCAGGCTGAAACTATTTCTGGAAACCTGAGAGATTCCAGAAATATGATCTCTGTGTTGAGTTTTTTCTTTGCTTCTTTGGCAGTTCTCTCTCTCTCTCTCTCTCTCTCTCTCTCTCGTTTGGAATAAACAGCTCAGCATTTGTTTGGATCTAACTAATGTCATCCATAATACTGGTAGCATGAGTTGACTGGATCCATCTACTGTTTGAAACAACCGTAGCTGCTTTGGTCTTTCCTGATGTTTATGTTCAGAATCCTGGAAGCCAGTAAACACATGGGATTAGCGCAGGGAATTACCTGGAAAGCATTCAGTATGCATAAACATACACAGAGTCACAATATCAAGATCAAAATATAAAACAGCCATCAAATCGCTACAATTTCCAACAATCTTTCAAAAGATTTATTTATAACGTTACACCTCACACAAGTTATTCTCTTGAAGGTTTATGTTTAACCTCTGGGCATATTATGTTTTAACAATTAAGAATCCCCAAATCTTTTCAGATTTTTAGCAAAAACCCAACTGAGAGGGAACGTTCTCAGAACATTGGCTAACATTCTCTAAAGGTTCTCTCAGTGCTCTTGCAGTAACGTTAGTAGATTGTTTTTCTAATGTTATATATCATACATCAAAAACATTATTCTTAAGTAGTTGGTGGAACGTTTTAAAAACATTACATAATTAAAAATTAAATAATGTTTTATTGAATAATGTTTTAATGTTTTATTGAATAATGTTTTAATAACAAAGCAATAATGTTACTACAACGTCTAAAAAAAGAACACTACAACTTTCAAAATAATGTTTTTAATTTTTTTACCTAATGAAAATGTTACAGAAACATTCTTTCAACCTAAAATAGTCAGCTGAGAAGAGTTCGATATCCATCACATTTCTCCTTGGTTTTGAATGTCCTGGTATTATCAACATTTAGGTAGAAATACAGTCTCACGCAGACCATCTGTTATAGTAGAACCGCTCATGTTTGGCCAATCTGCTTTGATAACTCTCCTTATGTAATCTATGGCAAACCACTACGAGTTATCTGCCAAAACATGAACTTCTAAGTATAAACTGGTCGTCACCACAAAGGTTAGTAAAGTCCCTGCCATGTTGCACTGGTTACTCAAGCGAGCTGTGAGAATAAAAGTCAATAGCCAGAAAAAAGTTCACAAGATCGTTCCAGAGAGGAGGATTTCTGTCGGAAAATACTAGTGTTTCGTCTCCAAAACACACGGCCTTGTGGGAATACTGTTACAGGAAGGCATAAATTACAAAGCACAGTTACCTCTAAAAAGTGCTTGGATACCTCTTCGTTCTCTGTATTTTATATCTCTGCTTTTTTCCGCTTCTTCCAAACGTCGTATGTGGAGAAACCTCCTACCCCAGCTAAAAATATCTCTGTCAAACTCCAGGATGCTTCGCAGACCAGAGAAACTGACAAATGCACCTTTTATCATGACTTGTGGATAATCTTTCGAAGGAACTACACATGCAAGATATAATTCATCTTGTCTTTTTTTCTGGACTGAAGCAGAACGTTTTTTCTGTTACGTTTGTGTCTTTGATTTTGCTCTCATGTAGACTGATTTCAGTCTGCGGGGCTGTCCTGGGATTCTAACATAAACCCAACAGATTGAATCGACTCTGGCATTTATGATATAATTGCACTAGGTACAAAGGACAAGACGATTTGTCTTGAAAACAGATATTACTCTGAAGACCTGCTGTGTACTGGTTGAAGCACAGAACAGGCTCTGATTGGACAGCATTTGGTCTCCTGTAACAGAGTCATTCTGGATCAAACCTTCAGGCTTCTGAATTTTCCAGTTATGCAAATGTTGTTTGTTTAATCTCCATGGGTTTCAAAAGAAACCCAAAAAACAGTTCTGGGTCCCTCTGGCGATGTTATCTCAACTATTTAAGGTTCAAGTGAGAGAAATATATACCTGTCTGGAAGGTATTGTAAAATTAAACTAAACTGGCACCGTGCTAAATTTATATGGAAACTTGAACGTTATGAAATATCAAAAGTACCTGTAGGACAAGTCCTAGTGTAAAGACACCTAAAAATTAACAGTATCAACAGTATCATAACCACATCACATATCTGACTCTCTTTAAATCAGGCTATATATATCAAAATATACATACACAACACACACACACACGTTACACACATAATTTCTCCATTCGTTGTCATGCCTCAGCCAAAACAAACAAAAACGTAAATTAAACTTGCTCGAATGGTTTGTTAATTTTACATTCTCCAGTGAAACACTGTCAGGTTTAGAACACAATAAATCAGCCGTCAGCCAATTAAAATCAGAGCAAACTAGATTTGATTTGACTGTGATGATGATGGTACAGTGAAAATATGATGCCAGCAGAGGTTGGGCAAATTTTAATCTGACCTGTTCATCAAAACTTTCTCTAATGTGCAACCAGCGTGCAGACACATCAAAACACATCATGGCTACCCCAGCTAACAGGTAACGTTCTCAGAATGTTGACTAACATTCTCTAAAAATTTTATCAATGTTATCAAAAGTGTTTTAGCTGTTAAAATTAGTATTCATAATTATTCATAAATTGTTAGTGGAACGTTTTAAAAAAATTACAGAATTAAAAAAATTTTCTCACAACAAAGCAATAATGCTAATACAGTCTAAAAAAACTGGACATTTTGAATGTTCCTAAAACATTCAAGATAACATTTTTAATGTTTTTCTTACTAATGAAAACGTTGGGGAAATGTTCTTACAACCTAAAATTGTTAGCTGGGGCTGCTCTCCAAAATATTATAATATTCACACAGTTCTACCATGTCTTTGAAAACAAACTCACTAAAGTATTCCAGTAATCATTTTTGGACCCGCATGACACTCTGGCCAACCCACCACTGAAGGAGTCGAATTCTTATGCCATTATTGTGTGAGGTCTTGTTTTTCATCGAGTTCAAAATATCCAAATTACAACCTGAAACGCACATGTGAAAAGATCTCCTGTGTTTGGCACATGCTCACTGGCATCAGAAATGTCTGATTTCTTTGTCTTGACAACAGTCGGTGGGTTCTAGAAAAGGAATCCCCACAGCCCATGTGTTTGTGGTTACAGCCAGTTCAGCATCTCGTTTTGGCCAGAAATCACACAAACTCGATATGGAACGATCTCTATCAGTCTCTTCACACTCAGTAACCAATTTCTTTATCTGCACGATCTAAACACCACAATATATCATATTTGAGCCCGAGAACCAAAAGGTTAATTAAACAAAACAAGGAAAAGATGTGCAATGTCTTAGAAACAAACACAGACCCCTAAAAAAACAAGAAAACAATCCTGGAATCAGTTTGAAAACTGCAGCGTCTGGCTTTAATATACGACAGGCGGAGGAAGTCAAGGTATCTTTAGAAGCACGTTAAGCAGGGCTGGCACTGAATCGAACCTGTGTGATGTCTCTCACCCTGACAACCCCGGAAATTACAGAGCACATGTCTGTCCATAAGTTGTTCTACACAACCCACGTTTATGGACGTCCCTTTCTGTGCCTTTATACTTTTAACTCGAACCATACCGCAGACCTGGCCTGAGGCCACATTCGCTGCAGAGAAGCAAGTTCGACTACTGGAACCCTCAACAGGCAGCCCATTTTCTCAGTAATGGGCGGAGTTTCCAGGAAAATGTCAAGTGCATGGACTGACCGCTCGGGCCACCTTATAATCGCCGACACCTTCTTTTGCCCGAGGACCTGTGGTGAACATGAATGAAGGACGGAATGAGTGAATGAAGAAAAAAAGGTGAAAAACAGATGCAATGGAAACTGGTCCCTCAGGCAGTGACCTGTAGAAAGACTGAGAAGTTTACAAAAACACCAAATCAGGACTAATCGGTTAAGAGGAAAATATACATTACATACGTCAACAAGGCCATTTTAAAGATGGGCACAGTTAAAGTTCTCACACCAAAACGTTTTTTTTTTTCCATCCAATTTTTTGGAAAGTCAAAGGCTTGTAGGGTATCAAATGACCCGCCTTTTGCCCGCGATTTATCTGAAAAACAGAACGAGACCAGTGTCTCATGTCCAGAATGGAGACTCGTACGCCAAAGTGAGATCAACTTGGCATGCAAGATTTATGTATGACCTCGCACTGCAAACTCCGTCTGACTGACAAAAACATTACAATTCAGAAGCGAACAAGATTACAATACTGGTACGATGTCAGTCACGCCAAAATTCGCTATTGGGGCCCAGCAATTAAATTCTTTATTAAGCTTGAATATGCAGCTGTTAGCAATAGAAAATGATTGTTACTGTAGCACTTTATGGTCCAGAACGTTTCCTTTTGCTAGTTAAAATCCTACAGGACTAATAAATTATCATCTTTTCTCCTAATGGGAGAATAAATTAGGAGTTAAAATGACCACAAATTGTGTAAAAAAGCAAGACCAAACAGCAATGAAGCATTCCATCAGTAAAATATGTGCAGCAAATCCCACAACAGGCGAACGGTTAACCACCTAAAACAGAACCATATCAGACTGCGGTGTTCAGATCCATGTACAATTTCCTGAGCACACCCGCATATAAAGAGTTTCATTACAACCCATTTCACTTAATTACCAATTACATCTACAATAAAATCTATTGCAAAATTTGAATTCCAATTTTCAGAAAAGAACGTTTTAAAAATACAATTTTATAGCTTTAGTGGGAAAAGCATTTAAATCCAGTAAAACTGATTTAATTTTGAAGCAATAAAAATTGATAAACCAACTGAATTAATTGATTTGCACGTTTAAAATCCTTTAAAATTGTAAAACAATTCCACAACAACAAATGAGGAAAAGCAATAAAAGTTTCCAGCCAGCACAATAACTCACAGAATTATTTTACAACTTGAGTTTTAAGGTTTAATGCTGCTAACTCAAGTATGCTAACCACATACACCCGGTCCAGAGGGTGCACGCCGGGGTCATGTTGATGGAAAACATAGTCCACTTATATTGCCAGGATATTCCTGAATTCACTGTTTATCATTAGATCCACAGTAGACGTTCCATTAGAACATGCTTAGCCAAATGAGCGCACACACACACACACACACAACATGTTGACACAGTACAAAGCCCTATACATCATCAACCTGTGTTCAGACCATCCTGCTTTCAGACTGATGCAAACTTCTGGTTCTCTTTACCAAGCCGAATCCACGGAGCAGCCTTAATTCAAACTACTGGCACCTATTCAATGCGAAATACCATGAAAATGTGGCAAATGAAAAGTGTCATAATGAAGTTTTAATGTGTGTGGCAAGTACGGGGTGACGGCGCTATTGTAACTGGATAAAAAAGCAATTGTTTGGACCTAAACTTATCCTCACAAGGGGAATCTGAAGTCCCAAATTTGATTTAACAAGCTGTAATTCATCAGAGCTGTGGCTTAGTGGTTACTACACAAGCTCTTAGGCTTGGAGCTCACATGGAAAATGTGAGTTCGAATCTACTTGCAACATTTCTTATTCCTTCGTTTTTATAGTCTGGCTGCTCTCAATGGTAGTATGTGACAAAAAGGCCAAAAATAAAGACAAGCAGATTTCAACTGAACGTTGGACATTTGTTTACAAGTTCAAGACAAATTGATTTTCAGGCAAATGGAACGCGGCACATGTTCAATGAACGTTCCCTCAAGTAATTAGATCAACGTTTTTCCTGACTTAGCAGCATCCAGGCAGTTGGCTTTCCAAGCAGGGCAGAAATATTTGTCAAAAACAGGATGTTTTAGTCATGTTTTAACAAGTTATCCAAACAAGAATAAACAAACCTATGACAGAATTGTGCAAATGAGACTAGTTCATAAAAACACGACATTCGCGGCCACAAATAATGTGCGAGAAACGAATCATTTCAGATTTCGCCGATAGTCAACAGAAGCTTAGAACGTGATAAACATGCAGATGGGATGAGTGGTCCTCTGCCAAGCCAAAAACCTTCAAGCTAGAATTGAAAAGATAAACCACTGTAATGTGGCTCAAACCTTTTATTGCTTGGCATGCGTTTTAACAGCTTAAACTAGCGACATGCTCCGTCACATCCTATCTGACCCACCCGCTAAACCGCACGGGTTAGAAAATGATTCAGTGCCCGGCTAACAGGCCCGGACAGCTAAATCTGGCTCAATCAATGATGATGAAGCCCAACTATACAATGTAACTGTGTCAGATTACCTGGTCTTTAACTATATGTAACTTACTATGTACCTTGTATACCTCAGATCAAGGTTTAGCTTGAAACGTTGTATCAATTAGCATTCTAGTTTATATGAAACTTAAAGCCCTGGAATAAAGATGTCAGTGCTGACAGGAATCATTATCTAAGTCTAAACAGGTTAATTCCAGCTTTCTCCGTAGATTTCTTTTTCTCTGCAGTGCTGAAACTTTCCAGCTAGCAATGTTTGGTTGTAATAACGTTTCCATGTCACCATTAAGTAACATAAACATAAAAATGTTATTTTGAAAGTTCTAGGAAAGTTCAAAACAACCAGCTTAAGAATATTGTTTTTGATACATGATATACAATGTTAAAGCATTATATAAACGTTCCACTTTACACATTACTGCAAGAACATTTTTGAAAGAAATTTTAGAGAACGTTAGCCAACGTTCTGAGAGTGTTTCCTGTTAGCTGGGTTGGCCACAGAAGTGATCTATAGAAAACAGTGGGAGTGGAGACGATTAGCTTAGAGATCTTTCAAAATTAAATCTTGTTATACTAAAGATTTAATCATTTACTACCTAAACACTTGTTAGTTTTTTTAGTCTGTGAAGACTGCTGCTCACAGTCATTCTTGTACTTTTAAAGGGCCTTTCACTGCATTCCACAACTGGCCTTGAAATGTACTCGGTGGGACTGAAGCCAGGACGAAAGAGAGATTTAATTCAACTTCTTCAAACACAGAGAGCGTTAGGATTAAATAACTGTCCAGAGAGGCAGAAGAAAGGCAAAAGTTATGGATTGCAGCTTTAAAATGACTATTAAGCTACCAACAAAAGAATAAGGAGTTTTTAAACTCCTTTTACCAACTTTTAACATGAGTAGTTTGAAGCCTGGCGAGGTGGTTTTAAATGAGCTTCCTAACACGACAATAACATACAGTAAATACCACAACCTTCCAAAATGGCTTAAAATGTACAGTACCTATAAATAATACTGAACCATTTTTACCCTGTAATAAACACTGACGAATCACAGACGTGAACCGGTCCAAATGATTTCATATTGAACTCAGAACTGCTTTACCATATAAAGTCACGCTATCGTATAATACTGACAATAAAATATAAATTGCCTACAGCTCTAGGAATGAGAAGAGTCCTGACCAAGCACTTCTGGTGATGTATATGAATAACAAACAGACATGACATTTATTGCACTGGTTTGGCACATGATGAGATATCATGCTGTGATATTACTGTAGTACTGTACTTCATTACATACCATCCGTCCGGGCAGAGAGCCAGAGTTATCACTCTGTCAAAATTTAAGACTGTTATATACACAATATTAAACTCATTCGTTTGCAGGTTACCTGTCAAATGCCGTATTCATCCAAATTTCGAATCGATTAACTGTGTGCATTAGCTTTGCTCGCGGCTGTTTCTGGGCGAGAAACTTTATTAAACTCAGAGAGCATCAATCAAGGACTTTGACTCCCAAAAAACTGCTGCTTGACATCATCTGATATGAGCTAAAAACATCGCCAAGGAATTTGTTATGCGTAAACATTTCCTTTCAATAAAAAATACTCAATATATCCGGTAGATTTTTAGATTAAAACGGATACGCTGATAAACTTGTATATATGGTTTGTCCGGTGTATTTTGACTTTGTGCTGTTTGTTTAGGACAAAAACACTTTGTAACATAATTAATCCAATAAATATGGCCTTTTTCTCCCTGCAGAAAGCAAGACTATATTATTTTGTGACAACGCAGAGAAAAATATATCAGACCATTCAAAAAAATTACAAGCAAAATTTTAGCTTTACGTACGACTCTGATTAAAAAACAATAATCTTCAGAGAAAATGGGTTCATGCACAAAGGCAGAAAAATAGAGTTTCACAATCCTGAGTTTATACAATGATTTTATCATTTCACAAAACACTGGAAGAGTATAAACAATTTCCCTGCCTTGTTTTTGGCTACAGTGAAACGGACAGCTGTGAACCTGTGAGATCAATGTCGAGTTGATTAGCATTGTGACAACTACAATCAGTGTTTGGTTAACTGCCTTTGTTTTGCTTGCACTGTTTTCAAAAAGACTGACAAGGGAACAATATGAAGTGTGTTAATAAGAGCTCGACCCACACGCCACATAATTACTTACAGGTGAATCACAAGGCAAGAAAAAAAGCACAAAACATTCTCACAATCCACAGCATTTTAGTCTCTTTCATTCCTCAGTTAAGTTACATTGTCGTGCAATATTTTAATGACCCCTGTGGTGAAAATCAAGTGTTTAATGTTGTTTGTATGTCTATGTGGTGTTTTTAATATACTTAAAACAAACCATGTGTAAATGCACTGTCAACACCACTGAAGTTTCATCTTCCTAAGACAGTCTCAAAAATGTGTTTTTAAATTGCCCGTTTTCTAGGTCACAAATGTGTGACCAATCACGACAAAGTGGACAGAGTGGAGGCGGGATTCGTTTGCATATTCATGAGACTGTAAATGCTAAATGAAGCAAGAGTGTAAAGTTACATTCAAACTATTTCAGGCATGAAAAAATATTTTTACAGAAAAAAGTTTAAATATGTCATTTTGAGGATCAAAGATGAGTTTCCAAAGACAAGATTGTCAGCTACAGCAGGACTTTAAAACGTTATAAAAAGCACACTTTAAAAAAAAACCTATATAACTAAAACTAATTGCAATTACCAAAAATTACCAGTTATAAAGTAACACTTTTTTTTACTTCACAAATACTACGAGGTAAAAATATTTTGATGAAGGCACGTGTAACACCAGGTTGTGTATGGTTCCAAAAGTTTCTAAAAGGTTGCACAGGGACCTGCCAACAACATCATCAAGTTTCAGGAATGCAAAATGAAATAAAAAAGTATTAAATTAAAAAAGTGAAAAGAACATAGCATAAGAACATTACCAAACCTTTTTACCACGCAGGATTTTTGTTTGACAACCTAGCTGTGCTATCTGGACCGTTGCCAGGATGGAAATCATTAATGAGTAACTTGGGAATTTTATAAAATGTGTATTTTTGTGTGTGACATTAGCAGGATGAAAGAGGGTGATGTGGATATTATGGGATGTAGGGCAGAGAATGTGATGCGTAATCAGCAAATGCTAACGAGAGCAAGACCAGAGATGTGAGGCGGTTCATACATCAGTGAGGAATGCAACAAAACAAAAACAACGCGTTCACCCCCCCACGCCTGCCAAGATCTCCAAACAGCCCTGCAGACTCCCTGTTGCTCAATCCTGCTCTCAGATCAGGCTGAAAAGAGGCTTTTTCTAGTCAACTACTGGAACAATGGGGATAAATGACGAGCTTCCAGGTCCCTCCAATGCCAGAACGAAGAGACACATTTTATGTATGACACGTTTGCTTTAGCCGAGAAGTTTCTCAATGAGCTGAGATGTGGAGTTATTCATCACTGAACGACTGGCAAAACTAGAGCTGGGAGGGTTCGTCCAACTCAGAGACAGAACGTACTAAATTTAATATGAGAAAACTCTGAGTACAGAGCAGTAGCAACTGTAAAGAAACAGTTTTCTGTTACAGATGTCATTGTAGAATGTGCTATTTGTGAGTCAGTTATTCTGTAAGAAAAACTGAGTCAGTCATGGGATCTGAACGTGTACATCATTTAAAACATTTTCTCAAAAGAACTAGTTACTTCTACTTTACTAAGTTTACTAACTTGAACAAACAAAGAAGTGAAGTGATGGGAACTTTGGTTAAATAGCAACATGGTTTACTGGATTTACAACAGCAGGCCCCAATTATTCAGGCTGTTGACCTCTGACCTTCTAATAGCACGAGCAAACCATTACCGACTAACCATGAGTCTGTATCGTTTTGACTGGTGAGGCAAAACAGACCACCATTGCTTTAATTACTGCAGCGAAAACAGTGATTAATGGCCAAACTATGTAAAACTGTGGTCGGGAAATTAACCTCTGTAAGAACGCATGAGAGATGTGACATCATAATGGAGATGACATCATAGTATCCAATCACAATAACCCTGAATTGCTTTGATCGTTTATGAATAATATGTCTGACTGTTCAATTCATGATTTATAGTATAATTCAAGCATTTTTACCATACAGTTTGGCAAGTTTGTAGCAGAAGTATAAACATACGTGTTTAAAAAATAACAAGAGCACATAATCTATATACCTCCAAAGTGACGGATTGTGCAATTTTCCTTTCAGCCAAATCCAGCAGCTTTTGTAGCTTATATGTTTTATATGTCGGATGTAATAAAGGATTCTAATAATTGTCTGTTTGAAAATACCATGACATCATCAACATCATAACGTAACCGTTTTCGTTAAGATTTATATTCACAAAGTCGCACCAGCAAATCTTTCAACCTGAAGCAATTTGTTGTGATGTCAATAGGCTGTGGATAATTTCTTTAGGACTTCTATTTTTAAGAAAGTTCACAAATGCATCTTAATTCATAGCTAACAGCTGTGTACACACACCCGCTCTGTAGCGTCACCCAACGAGGGGTCTCAGGAAAACAGCGTCCTGACAGGACGGGGAAAGCTAGGAGAGAAAATGATTCAAGGGGAGCGCTGAAAAACAAAAGGGCTTTTTCCACTGGAACCGCTTTCCTTAAAATTATCACAGAATCCATCAGGGCCTTGTGTGCACCATGTGTAAATTCCAAAGACTGTTGGGTAATCCGAGTTTTCTCCATGCTTTGACTAGCTCAGCTCAACTCATCCCAAGTAAACTCTGGCTGCCTCAACGAGAATCAGACCCTCAATCTAACTCTCTTTAGTGCTGGTTGTTCAAGATGAATACCTGTGATCTTCAGTGGACATTCATTAACCTTTTTTAAACAGACAGAAGGTCGTCCGTGTCATAAATACCGGCGAGTTAAAAAGACTGTAAACATGCTTGACTGGTGTTTACTTAGTGCTCAGTAATACATGTGATTTCAGCATATAAAGAACCAACTTAACAACCCGTTCCACTTTCTTAGAGATGATAAACAGAGCCCTGCATGAGCAAACAAACAGGAATTTTTAGGGAATTTAGAAAACAATACCACAAATAAAGACACTGAGCACGGATTGATCTCTTGCCATTAACTCTAACAGACGTTGTAAAGAGACAGAACAATCCCAAGGATTTCCTGTTGAACGGATCACCCATTTTTGGTCACGGGTCACCAATGCTAATATCCAATTCCACTGAAAACTGGTGGTTGGTTTGAGGTTCTTAGTAAAAACGCTATCATCCAAAGTGCTTGCTTGATGAGAACTTGAGCTGATTGATGAAGACTCGCTGATATGAACCATCTGGTCAACTCGACAAGAATGGCATTAATCTCTGTAAAATTGCGTAATATTTCGGACCAACTCGTAAAATTAAATTCACTGGAATCCCAACGGGCAGATGCTCGGAGAGCATCAATTACTTCCAGCTTGTGTCTGTTAAATATTGAAACGAAACCTTCAAAAAGAAATGTTTGTTGGCAATAAATCATACTTAAATATTTTGGCAATTAACTAGCGTAAGTCGTCTTACGTATTTGGGCCGGGAATGTGTTGCTTAAGATGAAAATTTCTTCAGTTTCCTTAAGTGTTCATCTAGCTGACAAATTGCAGCATATTCACAATCAATATGTCCTAGATAAACACACTGGTGAAGTCTACAGCAATTAAAAGTGATTGGTATTAAAACAACCCCATATGAGCTCGTATCAGTTTCACGATTCAAAGGCAGCAAAACATGGCAAGAAATCCAGTGATAATTAACACGAAACACGGCAACAGAAACATGTTGTTTGCTGGGCTTCACCGCTCTTCTCAGGACCGCTTACCTCTACAAAACAAAACCTCAGAGTTACTCAAATATCACCACATTTATAACAAATAAACCCAAAGACGTGGCCACATTCTTCAACTTAAGTATTAGTTCAGACTTCATTGTCTGTCTTTTTGGTTTCAGGGTGGGATGACATCACAGTCCCCAGACAAAAACTAAACATTTGCCCTATGATGACATCTGAAGACATCGTGTACTGGAACATCACGCTTCATGCGTGAGATGATGTCATAGCATGCAACATCCAATTACAAAAAACAACAAAAAAAAATCTCAAGGCCAAAATGTGGAAGTCCTATAAGATTTTAAAACTGATAAGGGTTTCTAGGGTTGCATTGATATTGAAGTTCTGGTTAATAGGGTATTCCTGTACAAAAATCTCATTTTGTAGAGCTTTGGGTTACCAGCGCAAAGGTTGTGGGTTCAATTCCTAGGGAGCACATTTACTGACAAAAATGTATAACTTGAATGTACTGTAAGTCGCTTTGGGTAAAAGTGTCTGACAAATGCATAAATGTAAAAATTCATGCTAGTTAAGATTAAAAGACTAAAACAAAGTTTTTATGCTACAAGAAAGCATCACAACATTTTCATATACATGTTAGAAAGATGGATGAATATTCCTACATGTAACCTGCTACCTCACAAGGTTTTGGTCCTCAACCTCAACCTGCCCAAGCGATCAACCACAAAGTCTTTCTGCTGTAGGTAACTGCTGTACTCTTTCAATCCACGTAACAGGTTTCAGTTTACTCTATAACAGACACATCTGCGTTTTCTCATGAGAGCTTTTAGACATGTCTGGGCTGAAAAACATCACACAAACAGATGATCTCGTTCTCCTTCACGGACGCTTTTGGAAACACACTCCCAAGATACCAATGTACGTTAAAAATGCAGATGAGGGCTGAGACGGACATGAGCCCGGACTCCAAAAACTTCCTAGTTTGTTTAAAGGTTAGGCTGATAATTGAAAAGCTTTCTGTTGGCGACGAACAAGTGTTTGTGGTCAGATGAATTTTCTGTCCAAGTTCATGGCTGTTTTTTCACCCTTAGGGAGTTACTGAGGGAACAAAACGAAAGATATCCATTAAGTTTTATATGATATGGCCTTTGTCTGTTTGGCCTGGAATTTTTCAACAGAAACAAGCCCGAAACCACCAGAAATATTTGGAAGAACAATCAAGTGGCGTTTCAATTTTGTGTCCATTGCGGTGCTGAAAAGTTCTGGAGTTCTCCAGAAACTCTCTCCATATGTTCTGGAAAGGCTATTTGTGATCTATTTTGATCTATCTGGCTTCATAATGCTGCTCTGATCCCAGATCTAAGAAACAATACGTCTGTTAATCCAAAAATTGTAATACTGACTCACTTTGTACGTTCCAGATCGTTTAAAAGACAGGCCAATAAATTTCACCTTATTATATCAATAATCCATACAGTTCTGTAAAACTCAATCCTCAATAAAACTTCACACTGACTGCACAATTAATCTTTAGGACACATTTTAGAAATCATTTATTGGCAGTCAAACACATTCACATTACAGCAACAAAGCACCAAAAATAGTTGAACGCTAGCACACATGTGTAGGTAGTTTCTGAGGCAGGACAGAAGTTATCAAAGCCAGGGAGAGCTCCCAAAACCGTATTTCACTCAATAACTGACTGGGGATGTGCACAACCAGACTTTATGAGTTCACAAGCCATTTATGCAACTCAGCAACTAGTCAACTAATCAATCAAGTTAGTCTGGTTTTGAGCTTACAGGGGTTATCGTGTACTTGTGTACTAGGAGTTTGCTGTACTTGTGGTTATTGTGTCCAAAAACAGCTAGATGAAGCAGAACATTTACACACTGCATAACATGTCACGGGCCCGCTAAGAGGGAACGTTCTCAGAACATTTCTTAATGTTCCCTTAAAGTTATCAAAAAACGTTCTTGCAATAATGTCGGTAGAACTTTTTTAACATTCTATATCAAAAACGTTAATCTTTAGTTATTAGCTGAACGTTTTAAAAAGTTACAGAATTAAAGTTTGAATAACGTTCTTACATCAAACAGTACTGTAATACACCATATAAAAAACGGCACGTTCCAAAAACTTTTAAAACAATGTTTTTATTACTTTATGCAAACGTTAGGGAAACATTCTTACAACCTAAAATTGTCAGCTGGGTGCCCATCACATCCATCTTAATGTGTACAGCAGTAGAGGTTAAAAGAGGGGATGTTTCAGAGAGGAATTTACATTGTGCATTAAAGTGCCATACAACTTAAGGCACCGTCTCTAAAATACCAAAATAACAAAAAACACAAACTTGATAAACTGCTCAACGCTGATCAACAACTTGAACACTGTGACAAATCTTCACAATTACCATCAAGTCAAGCTTGATTTCACAGCTATCAAACTCCAGGATGGATCATAACAGTCCACTGGCCCTTGATTTGACATTTTGATCTATTGATGAGACAAACTCTGGCCTGTAGACATACAACATAACAAAAGATACTTAAGAACCTAATGCACTCATACAAGCATGAGAACCATTAAAGCATTGACTGAACAACAACGTAAATATTTACTGACCGTGTAATGACATCGCGGGCTGCCAAGCCACAACCTAAGAGAGGTGTGGTGAGTTATATTAAAAGCACCTGATGATTTACAATGAGCTCATATTAAAACAGTCGTGAGTCACTTCAGTGGTCTGCTAAAGAGCAGATGGTAACGACAGACCCTCTCACCCGAGACCCAGTGTGCAAACGTTCTCCCTACACGCTTCAGAAACTCGGACTCTGTAGGTCGCTAGCGCTAGCACTAGCGCGCGAACCGCATACGCCAGCCATTTACGAGGACAAGCTGAACTGCAGTTTTGGCAAAAGTTTCAAAGCACTGCACATCAACGCCTGCTGAAATAAAAGACTTGCAGTAGTTCGTGCATTAACTCGCAACTTCCCTGCATGCAGGTGGGCTGACACGGACCCCCACAAAGAAACAGACAGAAAGAGGCAATTGAAAAGAGATGATAAACGAAAGAGATAAAGGGAAAAAACACATAATACTTTCTTCAATACTTTCTTTCAACAACTTCCCTTGTTGATTTATATTCCAGATAAATGATATTTAATTGAGGGGATTAGCAGGAACACTGTAATCCTCTGAAATAATTCAACCATCCTCGGGTAACACAGTTGACACAAACAATAAGACCTGCTATCAAAACCAGCTTAAGTTACCGCAGTAAAGCTGATCAGTCCGGCTGTGTTTTGGATCTACAGGCRGCTTAAAGTTCCAGCATCATAATCCCCAGTTTTCAAAAAGCAGCATTATATATCTCTGCTTTCTTTGACACAAACACAGAACCTGACAGAAAACACTAAAGATCAGCAGATGTCACTTTCTGGAGAAAACGCTTGCAATGGTTAATCTGGCGATTGAATATGGTGACGATTAAACTCAAGATGATTCAGTTTGCTCAGTGAAAGTGGGTCAAAAAAAGACAACATCTCATTTTCTAAAAATAAACTTAATGTGCATTCGTTATAAAACAGATCTTGGGTCTGTAGACTGCTGGTGAGGTAAGATACAGCAGTACATTAACAATTGGACCTCAGGCAAACCAGTGCCATTAAATAACTTAAACCAAAACATGTCATTTACAATTAAATCAGGACTCGTTTTTAATCTTAATTATTAAACTATTAAACAATGTCTTCAAGCTTTTCTGCCAGTATTTCTTTACTCAGAAAACCTTCAGGCAAGACAAGTCGATGCAATAAAACCTTGAAGCATGGTTCAACACACTACATAATTTCTGCCATTATTAATATAATGAGGAATTTAAAGACAAACGAAAGCACATATTCTGGGTGGTTACAGACAGACGCAACTACTGTACGCAGGCTACTGTATTTTACAGAAGCCGACACACTTATAAACAAAATATTACATTACAAAAAGGATTATATACACTTACAAATAATAAAATGCGAGAACATACTATTAAATCCTAAACATAGACTTTTGAAGTAACAACACAACAAACAAACAGAGAAGAAAATGGTCTGTTACCTGTAGCATGTGGTCAGCTCTCCGGTGGACTTTACGCACGGATATTCCGTGGTAGCGATTTTGTTCTCTGAACACATTTCTCTGCAATAACACAAAGGAGCCGTCAGGTGTTAATATTAAAACACAGGACATCAACTTTTATTTCCTGGAGTTTGCGTTAGGAGCGCGCAGACTGCGTGCGTCTTTGGAGAAGTCGCGCACTGCTTGCGCACTTTACCTGTCCGCATCCTCCTTCTCCTCTCGGAAAGTCCACGACATTCCCAACGATAAGAAAACTGCCACCACAGCGAGTCTGAGAGGATTTCCTCTGCCCGTGTAGCTCATTTCACACAGATAAATGCCCGATCCTGACGCTGCGTTTCTTTCATTGGAATTGAGAGTATTGATCGGTTACCTCCCGCGAAGCCACGAGCGCGGATCCCACGAATATCCCCGCGGCCCCTCCCACAGCCACACCGTATAACCCCCTGTACCAACATAACGCCAAAGTTATTCATTTAATATTTAATAACAGCGACAGGTTGTATTAGGGTTATACCTGTAACTATGCACGCAACAGTTTGAAATACAAATGTGGATAGTTGAATTAATAAGTGCGTTAACTTTTTATCTTTTCTACATCGAAATTTTAAGTTTATATAATATATTGTGGTTGAAAAATCCGCTAGCTATTGCCTCTATTTGAAATTATTACCTAATTTAATACAATTTATATTAAAAATGTAATTACAAACGATGCTACGAGCAAAACAATGTGTCATTTATATATGGTAAATCTATAGCTTTATTTTTTCTACCTGTTTGTCTAACTGTTTGACTTATGTCCTCTGTATTTTAAATGAGACTGTCTACCTCTGTTTCTTTATGTGTGGGCTTATTAATTTATCAATAATTGTTATGTGTGGGTCGTAATGTTGACATATTTGTTACATTGTGAAAACAGAATAAGTCAAAAGAACAACGAAATCTTGTTATCTCTCATCCACCCACAACTTCCCTCTTATTGTGTCCTAAAATGTAAATCTTTGAATTCTGGCTGTTGTACAGTACTGCTGTCACAAAAATACTCTATATTTAATTTCTCTTTTATTAAATATATTATACATTTCTAAAAATGCTTGTTTTTTACATTAGAGTAACAGATAATTTCGTCATTCATAAATGTATTCCAGTTGTGTTCATTGATGAATTAGGAACACTTTTTGTTAGACGCAGTGTCGCCCCCTAGCGGCCGAACGCCGTTTCTTACAGCTCATAAATCAGAGGAGCCCTGACTACAAAATGAACCCTCGCCATCTAGCAGTATCTGTACAGCAGTAAATGTGGACACTCTCGCCAGCAAACTTTCTTGATGAGTAATCTCACATCTCATGAGTTTCAGAATCAGCCACTATGACTAAACCTCTCTAAACATCAGACTAGGTCAAACTCCAGCGCTTGGAACTCTTCTTCCAAAACGATGTGTTGCCATGGAGCTGTTTATATGATGCTACTGGTAAATCTTGGCTGATTGTACCTTATCTGTCTTTATTTGTTTTGTAAGAACCTCATGGAGTTTTAAAAGTGATAAATTTTCCATGTCTTTTTTTTCCCTTTTTTTTTTACATTTTTCCTCACAGTCCATAAAAACGCAAGTCAAGATGTTTCTTCTTATATTTCCTAGAAGAAATAAAAATAGACACAAATGGAATACATTAAGATTACAGAACAGAAAACTAAATGTGGAAAGCAGAGCTTAATGTGGTGCTGGAAGTATTTAATGAGAAATAATTGAGAAATATCGGACTTTAAATTGCGGATGTTGGAATCTTGGCAAAACTGAGCACAGTTTGAGACAATGTTGAGATCTTGAGAAACACATGAGGCATTACTAAGTCTGTTCTCAGGAGTCTAAGAACAAATCTCAAGGACGTCTCAAGCAAGTTTTAATTTGCTCTCAATTTAATCCTATTGCTGTCTATGAGAAAATTTAGATATTATATTAAAAAATCTATCTAGCTATGTTCAGCTCACCTGGTAGAAGCTTGTGTTAACAGCGCAAAAGGCAAAAGGTTGTGGGTTCGATTCTCAGGGAACACACATGCACTGCACTGCAAGCCACTTTGGATAAAAGCATATACAAAATGCACAAAAGCAAGATAATGTATCTTATGAAAACGACTCCCATTATCTCAGGAGTCTCCTCTAAACCTTTCAAATGATGTACGTTTCCTACAATGAAGCACAATGTGAGGGTGGGGGTCACATTTTAATAACACTGACCCTGTGCTTGTTTTCACATTCTGCCCAGCTGTGGATGTTCGATATTCTGAATGTTACATTATTCATGCTGTGCCGTTCAAACACTCAAACACAGAACAAATAAATACAGAACAAATTGTTTTCAGAGCGAGAACACCTGCTCTTTATAGGATATTACTTCTAACCAAACACTGATCAGCTATTCATTATGTTTTAATTGTTTAACTAAGCGTTTTATCCAGTGTAACAAAATTGCATTAGCGGTAAGATAACAATTTTGTGTGTTTCGCAAAGGCTGGTCTCATTTACATAAAGATGAAGAATTCTGCTAAAACTATTAGTCAGCCAAATATGAAATGATGCAAATATGTGCTAATAAGAACGAACAGCCTTTTTGCTGTTATTGTTGTGAGTTTTGTGTTTAATTAAGGCAAAAGAAACAGAGGTCAACGCAAGCTGTGAAATCATGTAGAAAAATATGCACCCACATTAAAACAGTCCAATTATTTTAACGTTAATGTAACATGCAAATATGTTTCAGGCTCTGAAGATTCAGTTCTCAGATCATCTAAAGTCTAAAGCTGTTAAAAATGAACCTGGAAAGAAACAATCATTGTTTTCTGCATTTACATTTTTTATCTATAAACATCCAACTTCTAGACACATTTTGTACATTGGACCCCAAAAATATACAGACCCCCAACCAACCCAAGTGGCAACAAATAATGACAAACTTTATTTGATAACACTTTAGTATGAGGAACACATTCCCCATTAACTATGAATTTTGTACTTAGTAAAGTAGCTGTTGTTGTTTTTAAGTGTAGATGTAAAATTGTGTAAGATTAGGGGATGTACAATATGATAATACAGAATAAGGCACTAATATGTTCTATATAAGTACTAATAAACAGTCAGTATGTAAGCTAATAGGCCACTTGTTATAGATGTCAATTGGTCCTCATACTAAAATGTTAAAAAAAAAATTATGTATTTATTTGTTTATGTTTATTTTTGGATGTATAAAGGTGCCTAAGTACAAAACTTCCAGTTTATTCTAATATATTTAAATGTTCTATAAGTGTCTCTATATGAACAAGTATATCAAGGAAGTTCATAACAGTGTCATATGTCATATAAGAGTCTCTGTCTATAGCCTATAATGGCATTTACATGTGTGTATGTTGCTGTGTGAGAACAGGAAGGACTTGCCACACTGACCTTTAGGTTACAAGTCAATGGTCCATAATCGAGGTCAAACAGGGGCACAGCACTCTCATTTTCTCTCTCTCTTTCTCTCTCCCTCTGTGGCTGATAGTTGACACATTAAAATTACTGCTCTGGATTGTGAGTCGATGTGAATGATGTAAAAAGGGTCTGTGAATAGAAAATGAGGCTGTGGGATTTATTACCACTCTGTGTCAGAGCATCTGAGGCCAGGACAAGACCTACAGTATGATATATTATGCAGATAATGTACTACAACACACACACACACATTGTTTAACTTGTGGCTGGTCTCTACAATGCAGACTAAACCTGCTTCCAGCCCAATTAATAATCTTGAGATTTACAATGTGTGGGATCTTTTGCCTCACACAACCTCAGCTAACTCTAAATCTGTGAACTAAGATGAACTCTTACTGCAGGACCTACATGCCACAACACACAATCAATCACTGCGAATTAAACAACAACAGAATAGAATTTATTGCTCCATATTTAAGAAAATCATCCTGGACTCTGTGACACAACCTTCTACGTTGGACACATAAAACATATGCCACAAAAGCTAATGATAAAATGTCTCTAAAAATGTAACTAAACTACAAATAAAATTTATTATTTTAAATGCGCATGTGCACATAATCACCTAGGACGCATTATTTATTATCTCATGTTGCAACTGCTGTACAACACCACAGCTGAAGTTCCACCATTGACCACTAGGTGTCTCTTTAACACCATTGTAGAGCTGCGCACCTCCGTCATCATAAACAAAATGGATGAGCGCTGTTATAAATACCGGGTGCGTCACGAGCGGGAGGTGCATGCGGTGATATTTAAGTTTCTGCTGGTTTTGATGGCTCAGCAGAAGCAGGAAAATCGAAGACAGATAAATAGAGTGAGCAGAGGCATTATGTCTCCAGCTGCAAACATCTTTCACGCAGACAGTGTTAAACAATGAGGCACTTTGTTTTATTTATCAGCAGAATGTTTTCTATTCATTTATGTTCTGAAATATTGAAACCGTTAATGCAACTAAAATAAAAACTCTCAGGTCTGGTGTTTTATCTTGCATTTTTGGTCTACAGACTATTTTTTAAATGCAACTTTGTAAACTGAGTGCAGCGTTTTGAAACACTGGTAGCTGGTTTAAGCCGGTCATTAACTGGTGAACAGTGGTCATCCGCTGGCTAACCAGCTACCATGTTTAAAACATAGCTTGACCACCCCAAGGGATACGAGTAAGTGACACTGGCTGTGATGTTTCAAAACACAACCACTGATTTAATCAGAATTTACAGTTGTGAAGACTTCAGAATTTCTTATTGGCTTGCTGGAGGTACTTGAATGGACAAAAAAAGCTGCCTGTAGTTGTTACCAAAATGGCCACCAACTAACTAACAATAAAAATGTTGGTATTGTGCAAAATTAATAAAAATAAGCAAAGCGGCTAATGCAATCGTAACACATAATGTGATATAACTCAAATGCATGTATCTATAAGGATTTGATGAATCTTCTCACTGGGTTTAATGGTATAGAATGTTTAAGTTCACTAAGTATCTTTACATGTGGCCTGTAGCTATGACAGTGTCTCATTATGAGGCTTTACACAAGCCATTGTCACTATAATATGTTCAAATGTCCATCTTCTTGCTTTACCTCTCTCTCTCTCTCTCTCTCTCACTCTCTCTCTCTCGCTCTCTCACATATTGCCCTGCAGGGTTCAGGGAAACTTCTCTCTGGTGGGCATAAGGTGATTACACAACCACTGCAGGGGGGCTTCAAGCTGTTTCTGGACACACACTAATGTCTCTTTCTCTAGTCATTCTTTATTTCTCCTTCATTTCATCTGTTCTGTTGTTCTGTGAAACAGATTCAATAGATTTCAAGTTTGTTAGTGATTTTAAAAAGTTCCACGAATTCTAACATTCATTAACATGTAAATGAATTGCAAATATGACTTTAAGCTAAATTTATACGTTTTGATGTATGTTGATATAATTATGCCTCTATATAGTAACAGGGAGACAATATTGCATGTTTATTTAACATGAGCATTTATTAGCATGTTGTCAAACTACAAGGTGATTCTTTTAAAGACTAAAGTTACTGTATTTGTTTGTTGATATTCATGCATTTGTAAAATTTGACCCGCTATTCTTTTCAAAATTATTTCTACACATACTGCATGTATGATGGACACAATAGCATCTGTTTTATAGTTTAGATTAAATGGACCTGAATGGGGCTGAGGTTACAATAGTTTGTTTTCCGGTATCAAATCGTTTTGTCCTTTAACCGCAATGATGAGTTTGGTCCCGTTACAGAAAAAGGAATTTGCAAGGAATTCTGGGATTAACAGAGACAGGGCTGAAGTGCAGCCATAATAATCTGTTTCCAGGGTCTGTCTGTAAACACGCCAGCCTCTCTCCTCTGCTAAACTGCAGAACTACACAGTGCTGCTGTAGCAAACGGATGCTGTCATAACATCAGCATCCATCATTGTCACACAGTGATCTGTCAGCGAGTATATGCGTTTATCCAAGCTGGCATAGATGCAGAAAACACCCGGTCCCATGGGGTCCAGCAAACACACACACACACACGCACACACACACACGCACACACACACGCACACACACTCACGCACACACTCACGCACACACTCACGCACACACTCACGCACACACTCACGCACACTTCATGTAACCCTAACCAACACTCTAAACTTAGCAGAAAACTCTGCCTTTTTTACAACTATAAAAAACTTGGACTATGTGCTACTGTATATTGTCATATTTTTACAAAAGAAATTGTCCCCAAAAGGAGGTTTTGCTCAGATTTGTATTATTTATTATGTATATGTTTCTTGCTATGTCACTCCACTATAGCAACATTAGACTCACCTCTCATCATCAACTAATAATCATTAATAATAACAATAATCACAGGCTACAATTGCAATAAATGCAACATATCAGGAAAATTAAGTTAAAGAAAGAATTAAAGCAATGCCCTAATGCTGAAAGAACAGAAAACAAACCAAAATAACAAACACAATCCATCTTCGCAGCCATTGCAAGTGTGTTTTAATAATCACAGTGTATTCAAAGAATGTAAATCTGATTTAATCACAAGAGTAAAGATTAACATCAACATATCAAACATGGCGGCTGTGAATGCATCTGAATTCATGATTTGCATTATAATAGACTGTGGTGACCTTTCCATCAGCCCCAATCAATACACCTACTGCATCTCCAGACGTGTGTATGTCTGTAATTACATCAGTGTGGCTTTTGACCCGTGTTTATTACATCGTATCCATTCGTTGGACTCTCATAGAATAGGAGGTGGCATATATATTTATACACTAATTCTACATACCTATATAAAGGCCACATTTGTACTTGAATAGTAAATCATCTGTACTGTATATATGCTAATGTGGTACGCTCCATTATAGACACTTTTGACCACTAATCTATGAGTAACAGTGCGTGTATTGTAAAACGTTCGCGGATGTATCGCAAATGACATTTTTAATATATGCTGCACAGATGGCTAAGATGGACTAATCAGGGGCTGCTGTTTTGTTAGGCAAACATTCCTCATATCTTACTTGTATTATTATATAAATATGATGTAGGTAAACAATAACTTGAAGGATTATACAAGAGACAATTTTCTATGGCAGTCAGAAAGTTGGAAACGGCTGACAGCCGAACGGGGGGGTTTATAGATCCATTCAACACTCTGGCTCTTGTATAGAGGGGTTAAGTGTAATCAGTACTCCGTGACAAGCCTCTGTCCCTATGGGTGAACATTTCTGCCTTACTCAACACAAATTGAAAGCCGGCTCTCCTGTGTTTTTGTCCTCGGGAAATTTAACAGCTCCCGGAGAGAAAATGAAACACCTTAGTCACATCCTGACCAAACGAAAATGACGAAAAACTCAATCTTTTGCACCTCTGTCTAGAACGTTCTCAGCACGATGGGTTTCTGAGGAAAGCTGTGCTTCTGTGATTCTCTCTCTATGAGAATGGACGTGCGAAAGCTCACCTGGCAGACAAAGGCAGTATACACAAGAGATATCCCATAATCCCCTTCAGTCAAGGCTGTTTCTCTTGCTGTTGTTACAGGAGCTCAGTGCATAGAAGGTCTGAGGGCTGAGTGTTTCCAACCCCTGGAGATCTTGAAGCACAATCTGCCTGGAGGTCAGTGAATTAGCCACACTAGAAGAGAAAAGGGCCACACATGACATACGTTTGCAAGATGTGTTGTGTTTGGCTTACATAACTGAATTCGGAAAAAAATCCTTTAAAAAAGTACTAATTTAAACAATTCTTCATTGGGACAGGGCTACATTTGTTCAAATACATAAAATAAGCCAATAAGTCAATAAACAGAACTTTATAATTTTACAAAGAAATACCATATTATCCGGAACAAGTATCAGAATAATTCACACATTCATCCTGATGTATAGACTGGTCACCATCATGGGATTCTGGAGTGCTAGTATTGCCAACTAGCTTCTTTAACCAGATTAACCACCAAGAATTCTTTGACCAACCTTTTTCATGAGAAAGCCCACATTGGGAGTTTAGTCCCACCACCCAGATTTTGCTGGTACAGCAGATGGTCCGGCATTAACCAGCAAAACATGGAGATCACCATGAGCATCACATGAGCTTTAACATGCTCTGATTCAAGTGTTTGGAAAATGTGAGAGGTGTTGGTTTCTTAAGGTGGAATAGCGTGTCCTCTGTATTTTTCTACTATGTCCTTTCACAGGGACCTTTGAATTGGAAGAAGTGACTGCTCACACCTTTGTGAATTTTTCATTGGCCCCAGGAGTTCAAGACTCACATAGTCTCGCAGGTGTCTGGTGTGAGAATGTGTGTTAGAGGGAGACAGGTCACCTGATCTTCACCCAAATCAGTTAGACAGTCATTCTAGACTTTGATCAGACCAGGTCAAGACGCCTTGACCGACAAGGT
>JAZGTK010001487.1:0-32771 GCA_036877625.1 Ambastaia sidthimunki | reverse complement strand
TGCTTTTCCTCAGCAAAACACCAGAACATCAGACATTGTTTTTAAACAGAACAGTTTTGCTGTTTTCACACTGCAAAGTTGACAGATTTAATCAGGTTCAAGGACCAGAACTAGCTGTGTAATTGTCATTATAATGACAAACAACACTGAGTGCAAGTGCAAGTGTGGCAGGAAGTACAGCTGTGTGATGCTGCCTGCGGTAAAAAAACAGGTTTTTGAGTGTGTGTGTTTTTATTTACTACAGGAATGTTCAGACTGGATCACTCACACTAGTGAGAAGGGAGCACAAAATGAAAACCTGTGAACTACATACAAGCACAGTTTGATGTTTTGTGTTTTTAAAGGGCTGTTTTTGTCGGTGGGGAAAAACATACAAGCTAAATGGGCAGATGTTGTTGGAATGTTGTAAATCAATTGTGCTGTACACAAAGGTTAAACAATGATGCTGTTTTAAAGAATGTTTGCTGAGATTCAGTACAGTTGTACTCTTGCTCATGTGTTATTGCTTAATTGAATACCCTTGGTTTAACCTTCTTCCTCCCCTGATAAGCCTGAAGCAACAGACTTTCTT
Source organism: Ambastaia sidthimunki (assembly GCA_036877625.1). NCBI lineage: Eukaryota > Metazoa > Chordata > Actinopteri > Cypriniformes > Botiidae > Ambastaia > Ambastaia sidthimunki. The sequence goes on along the minus strand of JAZGTK010001487.1, from coordinate 32,200 downwards.
TTTTCATTTGTGTTCTTCTGAGTTCCCCACAGCCTTCCAAGACTATTTCTGAATAAGTAGAAATACTGTAGTAATACAATAGTTCTCTGGAAAAAAGAAAAGTTTTGTAAAATTTTAACTGTTCTACCCTATTTTTTCATCAAGCATGTTACATCACGAAGATTTCTGCTCTAGAAACCCACGTTTACATCATCGTTCCTCTGCGCTTGGAGATCCGGATCAGGGGACAGATGTTTTTCAGAGTAAAATCTGAGTAGGATGATTTCATCCATGTTAGCATTTTCACATTAGTATGAAGATACATTGATGTTTTCTAGCTTGAACTTCTTAAGGGCCTCATGCAGGGCTACAGCTCCACTCAGAGGATACAGCAGACCTTTGTTATGGCCTGAGGGCTTTACTTACTTGAAACCAAATCAGAGAATAATGCATTTAGGCGCTGAATGGTTTATTACATTTCAAATGATCTAGAAGTATGTAAGATACTATAATCTTTCTGCATTTGTCATTATAATTTCATATGGACATTTATTTTCCTCAGCTGTCCCTGACTGGCTGAAGCTGTTGAGTCTTGGTGTCATTTATCACACAGTTAATAGACACCAAATGGCACTAAAGCTTGAAGCAGAAAGAAAAGGCTTTGAAAGAACATGACACTACCTCAGCAAATATCCTCAGAGTGTTGAAAGAGCTGAAAAAATGCACAAAACATAAAAGCCCTAGTCATGACACCTCTTCATCACAATATTTTCCACCAAGTGATACTGCAAATGCTGTCTGACATCGCAACATATCTTTAAACATTTCACAAAATAAATCTCTCCTCAGCTGTGCTCGACAAGGTCAATATGATTCGCTGAAACTCGGGACAACAAAAACAGAGGCCAAAACAGCATCGCTTTACTTTTGGCTAGGTATATCACACGAGATGATAAGGAACATGCGGCTCTGGTGCTCTTTGACAAAGTCATTTGATGAAGACAGATGGTGGAATCTGCTGCCAGCTTGGTTGCTGAAATTACATTAAAACCAAGTTTTCTGAGGAATAGATTATGAATTATAGAAGCAAAGCCTTGAGACTGTCACCCACCAGACCGACCTTGAACCTCCACATATGGACTGAAGCTCATTCTCACTAGCCTCAGATCCTCTGAGATGCTGAGAATCACTGCGCTTGTCATCGCCGCATCACGCGATTGTCCTTTCAGAAATGAGAATTGAATGGTAAAGGGACAGTTCACCCAAAATGAAGATTATGTCATCATTTACTTGCCCTCATATTACTCTAAACGTGTATGCTGTTTATCCGCCGAAAACGTATTTTGAAGCTGATTTTGAAGGCGATCCAATGTGTAAGCTACTACAAGACATGCAATCATAATAAAAGCACTATTGTCATAAAGGCATCATTTGACTTATATTATTAAGATTATATTCCAAATTTTCTGTAGGTGTAAGTGTGGGGAAGACACCAAAATGTAATTAAAGGTGCAGGAAACGATTTCTGAAATGCACTGTTGATATTTAAAATCGATACCCAAACAAACACAAACCCTCCCTACATTGCTCCGCCCCCATATAACAACCATGCTATGCAAGGCAATGACTAACAGCTGGCGCATACGCCCCATTGGGCTTATTGGCTAGAAGGGTGTTATGGCGATTTGTCTGATCCACTCTGATCCACTCTCATTTGCATAGCGAGGACCGTGCAAACACATTATTTTTTTCAACACACACACACACACACAGGACAAACATCTAGCAAGTATTCACAAAATTGTTCGTTTGGTTGTTTATTTTTCAACAGAAATTGCTTACTGCACCTTTAGGTAATTCTTCACTGAAAATGTTGCTCTTCACTAAAAAGCCAAATTCTGTGCAAATACACATTAAAATTAAAAAAATAGTAGGTTGCGCTCATTAGCTCTGGCATGTTGTTAACTGATGTGATGTGCTAATTTGAATATGCGGAAAACAAAATGACATTTAAGAAGTGCTGTGAGATTCAATAAATCAATAAATAATGACACAAAGGTATTTTATGGCTTTAGAAAACATAGAATATAGTGTGTGATACAAATTTTAATTTTTTTTGGGTGGTCACTATGTTATATGTATTATTGTTGAATTTCCCTCTTGTAGTGTGCCTGGAAATTTTCAGAAATTTCTGTTTTACAGAAAAATAAACACTTGGGATTGAAATACCATGAGGGCCAGTAAGTAATGACATAATTTCCAACAGACTATTCCTTTACATACACATAGAAGATGCTGAGCAAATATTTGTCACAGGTGTAGATGATACAAGAAGGTATGCAAACACTGGGGAATTGAAATACTCAAATGTAAATTTCATGACTGTGATAAGCTACGTAGGAGTATAAGGGTTATCCAGCGAGCGGTAAGGGCCATGCTGGAGGTGTGGGGCAGTCATAAATATATTAATGTACAGCTGTGGAAGGTGTTTATCTGAGGTTCTGTAATAGTACATTTTCCATAACAACTGTGCACAAACATCTCCCATGTGACTCGAACACATACCCGTGTGCCTCCCTGTGTTACTATGATCATGCATAATTCAACACGAGCTGTTTTCTCAAAACACTCTCACTGTGTTTATTTCTTTACAAACAGGAAGAGAATGAAACAATATTTCAGACATCAACAAACATTATAGCATATTTCTGTTATTGATACTTGCGGCCTCGTTGCATTCCAGTCAATATTTGCTTCTTTCATGAGGAGCAGCCACACGCAGAGCTCTCATACACTGCCTTATTATTCACTTACATTAATAATAACAATGTGATCAGGGATAGTCTGCTTTGTCTGAAGTGATTAAAGAAAAGCATACGGAAGGTTTCATTAGGCCTCAATGATTTTTTCATGGTGTGTATATATAACCTACACATTAATATTTCACCTGTTTCACCCTGCGCTGGAGGCAATTCAATGTTCGCCTTTCTGAGCCTTTTAATAAAAAGAGGCAGTTCTGGTTCAGGATAATTTATGATACAAAGTAGAGACATCCGTACGCACTGAGCCGCCATGTTAGTACAATGCATTATTGAAGCTCTCAGAAGCCGCTCTGCTATTGATGAATTATGAAGCGCGGCTAAAACTGGAATTTTGTAACTTTTCGCATTTATGATATCTGATATTTCAGATTCGGCGACTCGCTGCGTATCCTCCTGTGTGGCCTCCACTTCAAAGGAAGCAAAAAAATAGTAATTTTTTTATTAATTACGTTTTGAAATTCCACATTTCTTCTTGCACACAGTGCATTTGAAGTTATGGAACTAAAGCCAGTCGCACACAAAGTAAAAGTTTTATTGTAAGTAGTTAACAAAAAGAGTTTGTAGACAACTTGCAGCATGTGCATGTCGTCGGCAGTCTTGCAGTGAGCAGACTAGCGTATGGCTAGTCACAAAATGCAACTGATGCAACTGGCCGACTAGTTGTGGGCACTGTTCAGACTAGCAAGACAGCAGCAATGAAACTGAGAGAGCAAAAACAAAAAGCAAAACATCAAAGCAATGGACAGGAAACCTATTTCATCCATATTGTTTTGGTTGTTTTCCTGTTCAGTGCAAACCATAGATAAAGTGACCACAAATCCTTCTTTCATGTTGTTTGTTGTGAAGTGCCTCTCTCTGCAATTTGAGTCAGTGTGTGAATGAATTTAGACATTTTAGCCAAGACGGCAGAGTTTGGCAGGTTAAATCGCGTATATCCTGGGGGGACCTGCAAGCAGCTCTTGTATCACCAGGATGAACTGGAATACTAATGGATAGCTTTCTCAAGGTATCATAGACCTCCTTGATCATAACTTCTTGTATTTCCCCGCGCCTACTTTGTGATTAGTTACGAAAGGTGCTCACCAATACTATAAAAGAATAAAACCTTTAAAAAGCATGTAAGGTTACGAGCTTCAGTCAGACTACAGTGAAGCTTCAATGCGTCTCGGCCCACTAAAATGGTTCCTTACAATCGTGATAGCATGCGCATCTGTATGATTTTATGTTGATATGACATGCTGATCTGAGGTTGGTATTGTGCTTGGTATTGTAAACGTTTTTTTAACACGCTGTAGATGCAGTCAGATACTTTGAGCCTGGAGGCATATTTGCGAAACATCTCAAAGGATCAGGTTCCTGTTTGAAGCTAAACTTGCATTGAATCGCAATATCTAACCTGCAGCAACAGCAGCTTTGCATCCAGCGGATGCCTGGTGAGCGCTTCTTTCTTTAAACGGCTGCTGTTTGTTCAAGAAGATGGAGGAGATGTGTGACATATCGAGGGGCGAAGAAAAAGAAGCCCCCTGTTGTTTTTCTCTGTAATTAAAATGTTTGCTCCATTCTGGGACCCAGTTTTCCTCACCAGCCAAACAAACACCTGCTGTAGAGCGACGGTTGTGAATGTGTTTAGCGCTAATATTCTCAAGGCTGAATAACAGATGACGTTTTCTCCCTTTGAAATACTCTGTGTGTTCTGTGTGTCAGAAATAACAAAGAATGTTCCTTTCTCGGCTAATTAAGACGTATTGATAATGACTTTGACTATAGACCAATAACTGTCATAATCAATTAAAGGTTGCAATGACTTGTACAAGCACTAAAGACACTAGAATGGCTGTGCTCATTGTTCTGCTATATCTGAAAAAAATGAAAAATTAAAGGCCAATGAAACCAAAACAATTGTTATGATTTCTGATATGTTGATATCTGCTGCATACAGTAGCCTTTAATAACCAATAAAAATGCACAGATGAGCTGCAGCGGGCGTGTGCTTGTGACAGTGTTCAGTCCGAGAGGAGGGGCCGAATTTAAATTTTAACTAAAAACCCTGCATATTGCACCTTTAATCTTTGTAAAAGTGACAGTGTATGTATAGTATGTAATGAAAAATCTTAAATCATGGAGCTTGTATTTCCTGTTCTCATCTATTAGCATGCAGGAAAACATCTTGTTTCTCATGCTGTTATGCAGTGATTTATATTGCTCCTCTTTTTGTGTTCCAGTTGAATGCATATTAAGTTTACTTAAAGAGTTCTGTATTTTACATGCTTTTGTGCAGCATTATTTAGAGGCTGCTAGCTCGCATTTTATCTTGCCAGCAGTGGGCTTCCAGTCTCTGCTAATCTTCAGCGTGATGTAGCATTAGTACAGCTGTCATCTCACATCCACTCTTCAATCAGGACTAATGACACATTAGGGAATGAGCTTCAGGGAGCCAGAAACTAAATTTACCATCACCGAAACTAGCAATGAAGTTTGTAAATTGAATCAAACCAGGGTAGCAAGCTTTGAGGTACATAATGGAAAGATTTAGGAGTTGGGTGGGGGTGAAAATCATATCTGCTGAATCAAGCAAACTCAGCTTTTATACTTCTATTAGATTGGCTTTCTGAAATGAAATTTACCTTTCGATGAAAATGTTCCTGATGCAATAGTTTCTTTACAGCTGTCGGTGTGGAAATTAGTATCAAGCTTCGACACACTGCTTCTAATTCAGTCTAACCAACCAAATCATTTGCGCACTGTGAAGGGAAATTGTTTTTTGATTAAAATTACAATGATACCTGTCTGTTTAATTCCTTGTAATTTAATTACATTTGATTTGTTCCCCTGTTAAAATAAAAACATAGCACAAGCATGACACCAAAGGCATGGCTTGTTTCCATGCCTCTGATCCTTAAAATGATGGATTGTGGGTAATGTCCGGGGTTAGTCCAGTGCTCGGGACAGGCGCTGGGTAAATGTTCTGTAAATGGGTGTTCTTTTCAGTAAATATTCCAACTTGGCTGCTGAAGTGAGCCCTGTGTTCAACTAAACCATGCAGTGAGCCATGACAAATCAGACCAGGAGAATGAGATCCCCTCACCCAGCCCAGACAATGTTGGCTCGGTAAGCCAGTCCTGCTCGTGAGCCTTGTGCCTCTAAAACATGCTTTCTGTCTGTGTAAAACTGTCTAATCAATTATTTACCTGAATAAACAACAAGTGTTTTAAAATCTTAAGCTGCACCTTAAAATTTTAAAGGGATAGTTCAGCCAAAATTGAGCTGTTCCTTTAACAAATTACAAAAATGGAAAATTGTGATGTGCTCTACTGTCATTGGGAATTTTTGATGTCTGCTACATCGTGACAGTGAATTGGCCGGGACACAATCCCTGTGACAGTTAATATTGTGAGAGTGCAGAACATGCCTTGATTAAGAAACAGACAAGAATGCTTGACATGTCCTGATCTTGCTTAAGAGTTTAATGCCGTTTCTTTGTGCATGAGTCTTATCAAGGTGCAGACACTTGCATGGCACAAGTATAATAAAAATAAAGCCTCTGCAAGCAAATGCATGTAAAACAAAATCTTGACACTGGCTTCGAGTCTTGGCAGACCATAATAATCCACTCTCCATCTGTACTCTCTCTGATATGCAACATTAATGCAGCAGTAACCTGATCTGAACTGTAAGCATAATTCAGCCCATCTGGCCTTCATTCAGAATGCCTGGCACTGAACCCAAAATAGAAAGACAAAGAAAATGACCCATAACAGCACAAAATCACTTTGCTTTAGATGTTGACTATGATGGTACCACAAAGATTTGGGGGAGGAGTTCACCAGACAGTTGCGTCAATGTAGCGCATAGGACTGCATCGCAAATCCTGCGTATTATTCATAAACCACCCACAATCCTGCTTGAACAGGTGCAAAATACACTGCAATAGTGCTGTGCAAGTATTTCAATTTAAGGTTTTTTCTGTACAAATGTTTCTTTTCCATTACACGGGCTTATAATGGCAGTAGAAATTATATTTATACTAAAGTGCTGACACATTTGGGCCATTTACATCTGCACTGTTTGCAAAATAAACATTGTGTTAATTTTAACACATGGAGGTGATAGTTAGCCAAAACAGCAGATGAAACAAAAAGCATCTTTTACAAAAAATTTCCATTTGTATTTAATAGATCTCCCTCTTACTGTATGTGTTTTCATTTACGTGTTACTAGTATAGTGATTACAGCATAATAAAAATGTGTTTACTACTGTATGTACAGTGTACATATTATAGAAAATGTGTAGTATCACAATTTGAAACCTGAATATAAAACTGTTTTTCAATCATTTTAATTGTCTTTTACAGTTGTAAGTTGTTAAGTTGTTAAGTTATTTTTATACTGCAAGAACATTTTATTCATCTAAATTTATTTATACGACGGGATGCAATTCTTTTGATGTTTTTACTTTCCTGCAAGTTAGTACATTTTATAAATAAGAATGAAGCCCAAATTCAGTATAAGCTTTGGGCATGAATTATTAACTCAGTGAGCAATAAATGCAAAATGTGGAATGACACCATAATGGTGTCATAAATAGTATATAAACACTATTAAATTGCTGATGAATGCAAATCTATGTAAATCTATGAAAAGTAGCTCTTTCTTTCTTTGCCTTCTTCCAGTGAAGGGTGAAATAGGTCAGAAAACAGTCACTGCCACACAAATTCAAACAAGGTCTCCTTGTCTGGGGCCTCTGCAGTTTGTAGCTGTCAAAATGTGCTGATGTTGCACATTGGTGTAAAAGACACACGTTCAGTGGCAATACTTCAGAGCAGCTGTCAGTGTTCAGCTAATTTCCCATCTGTATTCATATTGGCTGCCCAGGTGGGACATATCTGCACACGTCACCCTGTGCTGCACTCCATTTAATTATTATATCTAAATGCCATTAAAGAGTTAGTTACATTATCTGGTTGGTAGCTGGTCAGAAGCATATATCTGTTTTAATCTATCTTCAATCAAAGAAAAATCAAATGATGTATGTAAGGTTAACTAATACAATGAAATATTGCTAATTATACATGCATAAAAATGATAATTTATCCAATAAAAATGAAAAATGTGCAAAATGAAAAATGTGCACCTTTAATTGTTAAAATAAGAGTAAATAAATAAAGTACAAGTGATAACACTGTTGTAGTGATCTAGGTTGTATTTGTTAACATTAGGTAATGCATTAGTTAACAATCTGCCAATGAACAATACTTGTACAGCATTTATCAATCTTAGATCATTTTACTTTCAGCATTTACTAATAATTTTTTTTTAATCAAAAGTTGTAACTGTAACATTAGTTAATGCACATTGTACTAATGCGAACAATTGCGTTACCTAACATTAACAAAGATTAATAAATAATCTGTCTTGTGTTGATAATCTGTCTTGTTGTCTTTGTTGCTTTATGTTAGCTAATGCATTTATTAATGTTAAGAAATTCAACATTATTAAGTGTTACCATACAAACAAACAAACCAAAGTCAAATTGTAACAATAAACATTAACAAAGACTAGATTTTACATTTTGTAAAAAACTTCATTCATATCTGTAGCATAAACAGTGCACAAATGGTGCACAAATGAACAAATGTTATAGGGTTGCCTGCAAAAACCATTAATGATCTTGGAGCCCTTCATAAACTTGTGACTGCTTCTGGTAGCCACCATTGTTTGACACCTGCGATGCACGGTGCCAAATGAGTCTCTGCATGGCCAGTTTTAGGAAATGATCCCATTTCTGCAGAAGGACCTGATTACTTTGCCAGCCAATGGGAGAGGATCACATGTCTGCTGCTGTAATGTGATCACTTGAGGGCAGGCAGATCTTGGATGGTCATTTGTCCCGCCAGTCTGCTGAAACCTGCTACGCAGTTGGGACACAGTGAAACGTTCACTCCATATGACTGACAGTGCTGGAGTGGGATATACTTGCCTGCGGCATGCCAAAGGCTCTCTGCTTTGCTGCTGGTAATGTTTGGGGCATTATGGAATACATAAGGACATCCTAAGTTTATCACTTTTTAAAGATAGTTGTGTTTGGCAACACATTAGGTGCAGGCTTTAAATCTGATTTAAAACACAAAGTAGACACTGGGGGCATTTATTGAATTTGCAACATATAAATGATTACATTTCTTGGTTTTTTGACGAAAATGTGTGGTCTGAATAATTTACATCCATAGGAAAAACTGAACATTTCTCCACAACAAGCCATATGATTTGATCACTTGTGTTCTTAATACAACTTAGACAAGCAACATGAGAAAAAATAGGTGCTTGAAAAGAAATTTAGCATTAGCATTGCTAATTACGCTTAGGTTATATTTTACCTGAAACACATAACAAATAATGATCATTACAAACTGGATATCAGAAAGATAAGAAAGGTTTCAATCAATGCAAACAGTTTTATCACTGATGCAGGATCCAGGTATTACCCTGCCAGCAGAGATATGTTTAGTTGATGATTTGTGCTTCCCGTGATCATTTTTAAGTGGATAATGATCCATATATGTTCCAGGAAATGAATCAATCAGACAGAAAAAAAAACAATCTTAATACCCTCTCGTGCTGAACAGGTTTTTCATGTGTATACAAGCTCCTGATTTTCAAAGGCTGAGCATCCAGAAACTGCTAATGCATGAGCCACACGACATCCGAGAACATCTGATGCTCTTGTTATTACAACAACACAAAATAGCCACTGCACAAACCACTAATGTCAATGATAAGTGTATTATCCAGGCTTCATAACCTTCAAGAGGGATTTTAACTGAAACCTAAAGCTATTCACATTGGGTAACTTATTGAAAAACCATCAAGCCTGTAGATTTTAGCAGCTTGGGTCCCGGACAGCCAATTTTTTAAGGTTCCCTGATTTACAGGTCGATATGTTTGATATTTTACTTAAACAACTGCACTTTTATAATTGTTTCTTATAAAACAAAGTTTCACCAACTTTAAGAGCTTTTGTCAGCAAACTTCTCTGTTTATGGTCCCTTTATAGTGTAGTTGGTTTTACAGTACCTTAAAATCAGCCCTTACAAAACTGTGGTTTTCACAACCACCTCATAATTCTTTAATGTATTTCAGAAGACTATGATGTAGTGATCTTTTCACAGGCCACCAGTTGGTAGTAATACTGCATACAGGACATTAGAACTGTTGTGAGTTTTGTCACATGTTACATAGAAGATATGAGCTAACGTTAAGAGCTTAATAAGCTGAAAACCTTAATTCTAATTAAACAAAAGAATTATTTCCAATATGTATTATCTAAGGCAACTAGAATAAATACTGTACATAGGTCTATGGAGAGAAGTTTGGTTAGTAATATTTACATACAAACGAGAAGTTCAGTGGTGGCGATATCTTCCACTGGTCAGGCTGGGCCGCATTGCAGTTGGGAATCAGTTGGATCTGTTCAACAGCTTAAAATGTTACGCATACATTCCTTCATATATTATATTATATTATATTCCTTCATATATATAATAACTGACAATGTGTAAACATTTGTATAACATGTAGCTGTAATTAAGAACGCTTAAGAGTCTATACAAGTATGGAATGAATATATGTAGTATATAGTTTTGTGTCCATTTTGTGTATGGAAGAATGTAGAGATTTATTCATGTTTGTTTTAGCCTCATACCAAATCTGGAGGTCTTAAGAAATTTATGACTGTGCTGGCCTGAACTTTAAGGTGAGAGTGAAGGGGTGGTGGGGGGGTTGTGTGTGTTTGAGGGGGTAGGGTTTGGTGATAAGGAGCAAACTTTAGACCAATGGAAATGTCCTCTTCTTCTCAGTCTGGTACAGAGGTCTTTCTTCGTTCCCTGTAAGACGGGTCTGGCAGTTGTCCTACCATCCTTATCTGATGGCACTGGGCATTTGTTTATGTTAGCCCACCAAAATCCAATCCCAGTGTAGCAAATCATCCTCCACTTTGGCATCCTTCACTAAGGGTCCATAAAGCCCATGTCATAAAGCTGAACACTGAAATATCTCCTGTTGTGATGTTCACTACAATGCCATGCAAATTAAATTAAGCAATTCAATCAAAGGGCAGAAATCTTCTTTATTCAATAGCATCTATTGTTACAGCTTTAAGTAGATATCATCAAGACTTTCTCAGCATTTTAAAGCATCATTCAGTCCATAAAATAGTGAAAAGAATGATAAATGAAATGTAAAAAGCCTCAATCACCACATAAAACAGTTAAACAATGAAAGTTTTACAGCTTAGCTTCTTCAGAAAATCAAGTGTCTTTCATTCTCTCTTGTTTTCTTGTAAACAAGGCATCACTCTAAGAAATATTTACAGGATACGCTACAGGATATTAACCAACCAGTAGCCAAAGAAACGATGAAATCTTTACATTAATTGCATGTCATGTGAAAGTAACAGCCCATGTAAACTCATACAGAGAAACTCGGTTTGCATCAGGGGACAGAGCTGCACAGTTAAATATGACAATTTATCTTCATCCAACTCTATAATTACCCATAAATCCTTCTGTTGTATTGTGATCTGATTTAATGCGGCAAAGGTGATTCCTCCTAACTAGCATCAGATTGTCTCATATTGCACTTAATGTAGTTTGCTTATTGAAAAACTATTCACAGGTGGTCCCAACAAATTACAGACTGCTGTGCAGAATGCTCTTTAAAATTGTTTTTGAGAGATGCATTTTAATGTGACAATGGAAACAAAGGGACAATCAAACGGGTAGAAGAAAAGTGTTCACAATGCCAAGAGGCTAGAGTGCCAATTACAGTATTATTGCATTCGCTCATTACATGTGATTACTTTTGTTAATAGATATTATTTCTAAACTTTTATTTACTAATGGATATAATGGGCAAGATTTGTTGCACCAACATTTGTGTAAAGCAATGGAATAATACCTACTTTATACCTACTAAATATAATTTACTAATTAAAAGGTTTAGCTACTCCAGTGATGTCTGTGAGGAATATTGAAGTGTTATGATTTATTTTCCATTGAATTACTGGAATAGCCAAAACTGTTCATTAAAAGAGAATGACCTCTACTTCTGACCCTATAATGTTACATCATACAGCAGCAATAAGTCAGGCAGGCAATTATTTACTATTGTAATCTCCCAGCATTGTTTTTAGCAATTGTCTAAGTATGAATTTGACCTGTAACTTTTTCAGCATATTTAAAGGTAGAAAAATTCCTATAAATCTGTATGAATAAAAGATTAAAAGAGATAAAAGATTTTTTTAAATTGTTGCAGAAATGCAACAGTGGTCTAAAGCTTTTACTTAATTTAAGCATAGTTTGCTAGGAAAGTAAGTTAGTTACAGAAAGTCTAGGTATATGTTTATGCACTTGTAGGCTTAATTATTTTAACAGCAGTGAAATTATGCAACCTTGAGAGCCCAGTGTTGCTATTTTGCAAGACTTCACAAAAATTCACCCTGAAACGAAATGCATAAACATATGTTTATATAATAAGTGGCTTAATAAAAACACATTTAAAGAGGGTAAAAATAAAACATCATCAATATACTTGGGTCTCTGAGGATTAATGGAAATTTGAGCTGTTCCACAAACAACATTAACACGCTGGTGCCTGTTTCTCAACCATTTAACAATGTGTGCCTTTAAATAGGCAAATTGTGTTTCCAAGATTGTTGTTTGGGTAATATAACTTTGCTATGGCCCATTTCAAAGCAATAAAGCTAAATTATTAGAGATTTATTAAAAAAGGAAACAGCAAAGATAACAGTGTTCTCTGTGGCCTGCCTCGTTCGTCTGCCTAAAGGAGGAATCAGTTAAACGCTGTAGCTCACCCTTCATTTTATTAATAAGTGGCACAGGTGCTGGGTCTGCTCCAGTGAGATAGGATGGGTGGCAGGAATATCAAAACTACATTAGGTATTATTCCCTTTGAGGAGGTCCACAGCACTCAATCTCTCATTCTCTTCACGTGGAGGAAGACTCTGATCTGCCGAAGTTTTTGCCGAGCCAGCAGTGGCCCTGCTTAGGTAATACTGGTGTCGTTATTTAAGCCGCAAGTGATTAATCACCGGCTCTATTAAAAAAGAGAGAGAGAAAATCAAATCTCTGCGAACGGACCTGAATTATCTCTGTGAACCAGGTTCCTCCCTCGCTCAAGTTTTAGCTGCAGAGAAAATTACAGCCGCCATCATGGTCTGGACATTTCACACAGCAACTCTGTAATTCTAACTTTATCTAATAGAGAAAATGGTTCGGTGAGGTGAAAGCACTTTCAAGACCCCGCAAAATGTTTGATTGCCGCAATTTTCTTTCTTAGTTTGAAATATGTCTTATTAAAACAGGAAGTTGAGACAAAACATATTGAATGGCTTGTTTTTGTTAATAGGCAGCAGCATTTTGTTTACACCACAGGCCAGCAAAATCAAGGAAATCAGTAACACCTGGGAAAGCTATCCATTGGCATTCCCATTTATCTCAATGGCATTTTCTCTGTAGGTGCAGGACCCTCCCAGAGGTATTTTATGTGGATTCTGACAACTTTGCACATGGGCACTCAATTCTGCATACAGGCCCTTTTTTGAGCCAATCCCAAAAGCTGTAAATACCATGTGACTAATCACTCTGGAGCTGCATGGAAAATTCCATTATGACATCACTGATTGGCTCATGGTGCCAAAAGTATGTTCACAGTTCCAATCCCTTCACTAACATCTTTCCTGGGGAAAGCTGGGGAAAAGTAAGTTGTACTTTTAAGAACTAGAACACATAACTACTCTTGACTGAACCGTAATGGGAAAAGATGCTTATTGCCCACATGATGGTGCACAAAAAGATGCTAACTGCTGATGCTAACCAGGAAATCTCTAACCATCATGGAATAAACATGATTTGCTTCCTGCTTGCACTTATTGGTATGTAATATAAAGGTTCATTCATATTAGAGTATTTTTTAGAGTTGCAATTTACAGTTGCATTTCAAAAGCCACATTTTACACCACAATTAAAAGCTAAGAAAAACCATTTTTTTGTATGAGAATTTTTTAAAATCTATTTTAAGTGGTTTGCATTTTGTTTTGTGCAATATTATTTGTGTGACAATTAAGTGCATGTCCTACAAAAAAGAAAATTTATATTGTGTGCTTCCATGAACTTCCACGAAATTACACTTTCCTAGGATATGATGTCATGATTACTATTTCAATTTCCCTGAAAAATTGAAATACACTGTACATTTTACATATATTAGATAACCATTAACCTTTAGGAATACACTAGCATATAGTTGACTTTAAAACCCATTAAATCAAAATGAGAGTTTCTTGACTTTTCATCCAGGTCTGTTAGCTTTAAGTATAACACAGGCTCATCAAAGGCTTTGAATGAAGTTCATATAATTCAACACGATATGTACATGTCATAAATAATATTATGTTTGGCTCATGAAGGTATCAGTTGTAACTTTAAGTAGAAGTATGCGTCTGCTGTCAGGTACAAGAGTGTCCACTGATCTTTCCCAAAATTGTTCAGCTGACAGGAAGTTTACATGTGGCAATTCCACATCAGAAAGGATTTATAGTTAGGTTAAAATTTGTCCCTTCATTTTTACAGTACAACATAACAGACTATGTAAATGTCAAGGACACAACAAAAACTTGATGATGAAACCTGTTGCAACATTACCAGATTTTACACTTCAATAGTTGTCAATAAATTAAACAGAATGTCACCATGTTCACTCAAGTTCTTTAAGTTTTTTAATTCATGTGGCCCGTCTCTCTCAAACATCTCTTGATTTTGTATGTCTCTGTGCAAGGGCGGGACTATATTGACGGTTTAATGGCCAGGCAGTTTTCATCCCAATCCAAAAAGGTGAAGTCCTGCACAAAATGTCCGTACATATTTTTCTCATTGCAGAAGCTGTTTCACTGAGATATTTGTGACTAGGGGAACAAAACTGTCAAAACTTTCGTTTCATGGTGAGTTTAATAGTAGCTACAACATAAGATTCTTGTTGTGGCTGTTGTATTTTGTAAGGATGATCGTAGAGATAAACCCCACCTTTTTATTGTAGTAAATTTCACAGGAACATGACTGGACTTAAAATATTTTTTAAAAAGAGATTTATGTCACGATAACTAAATGTGCTATTTTAGTGCTAATGCTGTACTGTAAAAGAAAAAGAATGATTTTACTTTGAATATGTAATAGAGCAAAAGTACTTATTTTCAATAGCAGACTGCTTTGAGTATTATTTAAGGGACTTTGTACTTTATCTAAGTATAGTAATGAAGTACAATTACGGGTATGGGAAGTGTATTACACCCCATCCATTACAGTGTTTAAAGCTGCTACCTCATACTTCTGCAAAAATGGATTGTCTAAATAAAAAAAATTGTCTTTTGCCTTTTTTACTTTTTATTTAGTTTTTTTCACAGTTTGCTGTAAATCTTAATAACATGGAGACAGCATCAGAGAATAATAGCTGTTTGATGTTCATAACATTATCATAAGAGACCATAGCTCCATTAAGCGTAATTGTCTAAATTTCCAGGACTAGAAATGCTTTCTTTAATTCCTAATATGATTTCTCATCCCTGCAGGGGATTACGTTGTAAGAAATGTCTCCCTGTTTATTGACAGCAGAAATATTTCAGCTGGCTTCAAGGAATTAAGTTATTATGTAGGAAAGATTAGGAATGCAATCATTGTGGGTTTTATGTGACAATTTCGCAGCATTATTGTGAAGCAGCCTGTGGCGTATGCCAGCAAAAAGTCAGGTTTCAATACAGACTAAAATGATTGAAACACTATATCCAAATCACTGTGTGCAAGCTAAACGCACCCAGATAAATGCTCAATAAATGTAATCTTCTGGTTTCATAAATTCTCTCCTCACTTTTAACATATTAGCAATCCGATTCTATTTATTTGCTGTGATAATAAACCCCTCCCAGATCAAAGGCAGGGAAATGAAGTTTTTTTGCTGTCTGGCACTTGAAAAATGATCTCTTCATGGGTTTAAATTACTGGACATGGCCTTAGGGGACATTAGCTTCATTTGAACCTGGGCCGTGTCCAGTTGAGCATGTGTTGGGGTGGGGTTCGAATCTGTTCTGTTGGCAGTGTTTTCCATCAGAATTTAGTTCTGCAGTGCTACAGAGGCCAATCTAGAGAATGTGTTCCATATCAAATTTAGTGTGCTTGGGGATGAACTGTCTGGAATAGCAAAGAAGCAAGAGGTCATAATATGGGGACAAAGCCCAAGGCAATCCTTTCCTTATTGATAAGCAACTGTATAGTAAAAGCACGTGTGTGGGGAGAAAAGTTCAAATATGGATAACATTTTTGACATTATATATACTTTTTAAACATGACAAAGTATATATAATGCTAAAATATGTGTCATAGTGTATCTTTTGAAAATTACAGTTTGTGCTACAGACATGAATGACACCCCTTATCCCAAAATCCAAAAGCCTTACATTGAAGGGGAAATCCAAGTCATATCTACAGACCAAAATATCAAAAAATAGTCACCCACCTTAGAAGACATTTGTCAATACCCTACTGACAACACAGAATAGCCTAGCAACCACATAAAACACACAAAATCACTCAGAGCACCTTAGCAACCACACGAGGTGTGTGAAAAATATCAGTATTTCAAACAGTCTCACAAAAAGAATCAATATTTTTCCCATGAATATTTGTTGGGGAAAAGGTGATGCCACTGTTTTTCTGAGACAACACTTACTGTTGTTCAGCTTTTCAACTAGTTTAAGCCTAGTTTCATGTTGTGGAAATTCATTGAAAGTCTCCAGTCAGAGTTGCGGTATAGATGGAAGTGTGTTGCTGTTGTTCTCATGGGGACACAGGTTTGAATCCAGCCTTTATTGTGTCCCCACTGCTCTTCCTCTCTTTCTTTCCACTTTCCTGTCAGTTTTTTACTATCCCATATATAATGCAAAGCAAACGCCTATAACTAAAATAAAAATCAATTTTTAATGATAACTTAAATATTTTAAGGCAAATCTACCATACGCTGTGAGTTTAGATGTGATAATGTATACTTCTGTAGAAGTGTTATTTCAGATTTATCTTACTGTATTAAATTACAGTATTGTGGATAAAATACTAAATTATCCAGGATCATTAACAGCAATAGAGCTCAGTTACCATCTACTCTTATAAAGCAATTTAAATAATGTAATAGAATCGATCTCCCTACAGTTTATGTTCACATTAAATAGCTGTTGAACTGCTTGTTGCAAATGCAATTATAAGTCTAAACAGTTCAAAAGCAGGTTTAAATATTTGTCTTTGTCTTGCAAGCTGTGTCGAAAATGCTGTGTGAAGTATACGATTAACACAATGGTTTACTTTGGAAAGATTTATTTAACTATTACATTTACATTTATTCATTTAGCAGATGCTTTTGTTCAAAGCAAATTACAAAGAAAATCATTTTGTCCTAAGAACAAGCCAAGTCTAAAAAGTAACATTTACAACTGAAAATCGCATTCTGATGCTAAAGACAGGATGATCAGAAGAAAGTTTTTTTTATAAGAACATCAAAGCATTGGGGATTAGTCAGTCTGCAAAACAGGTGTGTTTAAAGTTGTTTCTTAAAGTTGTTTCTATATGTATTAGTACTATATGTAATACTAATAGTTTAATACTATATTGTATTGCCAGGTCCCTGCTAATCCCCACCCCAAAATCGCATAGCAACACCCTGGCAACCAGCTAGTACACTTTATTATTGTGGCTGTGGTCAAGCATCACTGATATTGTCTTGTTTTACTGCTTCAGCTGTTGTTTACTGTTACTGTTAGCATCTCTCCTAATTACCATAAGAGATTCAGACATACGGTACATTTTTAGATGTACTCTGGCATCCCGCACTTTGTTTAATCAGCCCGTGTCATTTCTCTCTCCTAATCATATCTTCTTTTCTGCCGCTGCCTGTTCTGATGCTTGTGGTTGCCATCAACAGAGCTGCAGTCTACATCTGTACTGACACAAAAAGCAAGACTCTGCTTGTCAGCACTTGCATTCTCATCTGTTTCCTATATTTCCCTTTCTAGTTCAATTCCACTTGCTATGTATCTGTAAATCTGTAATGCCCCCCTCCAATTCCATCGGCTCCAGAAGATCTGTTTTCCCTATTTCCGCCTCAGCATCACCTTATCACAACTGCTGCTCAGATAAGTCCCCAATCCACAGTAATGGTTATAACACAGCTGTACACTGAACTTGCTTTGCTCTATAGAGTTCACCTTTAGAGTGGCAGTCTCATCTCAAGCTCACAAGAACCTTGGACACCATCATCTAAACATCAGCATTTAATCGCCTTTTTCCAAACCCATATGACTTTCTTCTGTGTAACACAAAAGGAAGTTAAAATTTAGGGTATTATTTGCTTAAAACCAGTCAGTCACAAGAGTTTCCAAAGACATGTGGGTGGACAAATAATGACACTTTAAACTTGGGTACAGTATTCCTTTAAACTTAACATAAAATTAAAATGGACAATATTTACATATTTAATGTATGTTCCTAGCCATATTTTAAATGACTCAACAATGCATATTATAAAGAAATAAACATATTTAAAGTCTTTCAACACTATATGATAACAAGCAGGACTGTGAAAACAGGACAGTGTTTGGTGTTGACATTGTTCCTTGTATTGTGTTTCCCTTGGATTAATTTCTTCTGCTTGTATTCTTCTCATTTGTATGCATCTTAGGATAAACATGTTTGCTAAATGAATAAATGTGAAATGCAGGGTCGCAATTCAGCCAGCGGCTCACTGGCCTCCCGCATCTAATGAAATGGCAGCTAGACGCAGGTCTGCAGGTACAGAAGAGGTGAGTCACTCGCATGAGAGGTTCCGTCTTTGTTTTTTCTTGAGTCAATAACAGTTTTTATGCCACAATCTTTGGGGTATTAAAGTTCAAGTACAGGTGATGACCAGTAATGCCACAGCTGGTTTCTCTGCAGTTTTGTGTCATAAAAGCGCATTGATTAAACATTAAGAACAAAACGCAACATGTTTTACTGTAGAAGTTACAGATCAGTGAGTATGCTGTAGACAAGTTAACCACATCACCTGGCTAGAAAAAACAAAACCATTAAAGCACTTTAGTGAAAGGTAATAACAAGTACCCTGATGTCTACAAATTGAGGGCTACAATTTCATGACCTGAATACAGTGGTGTGTGATGGTCTTCTAAAATGAGTATGCAAGCAAAGTTCTTTTCCTGTGCCTGGGTTTTAATCTAATGTTATATTTCCAGCTAATGTTACACAATTTCTGGATTAAAGAAACATTAAAGACACTAAACCAACACTTACAACTGTCAACAAGCAGACGATACTGTAATGACTGTGTATGATTATTTTAACATTTATAAAAATCTAGTCTTAAAAAAGTCATGTTAGATGTTTTTTGTTGTTTTATTTTTTACATTAGGCTATTATTATTTATAGTCCCTTTTTAGGACCATACTTCAACAAATCTGTAGTAAACACAGCTCGGTTAAATTAAAGATTCTACGTACAGTATTACACTTGCTAAGTCAAAGTCACTTTAAGGAGGTCTTTGCACTCAGCAGCCATCTTTGCAATGCCTCCGGGCAACTATTTCAGTCATACAAGATCATGTCGTAGCTATTTGACCGGGGAAGACAGATTTCTTTAAAACTGCTGGCTAAGGTCCCAATAAAACAATATATTTCCGACCTACTATTAAACCTGACATCAACTGTACCATAAAATCTGATTCTTAAGCTCAAGATATGGTATAAAACGCAGTTTTTCAAGGTCACTTCATCCACTGCGCATGTACAAAGGCTGGCAAATACCTCACAATGCTCTGTGTAGAGCCCCTCCCTTCTCCCTTCCCTCAACCCTGTCGATTGGCCAAGTCTACTAGAAGGCGGGACTTCATTCACTATAGCAGACACATTGAGTCTCCTATTCATATTAAAAGAACTGCAGTATCTTGTTAATTCTATTATCTTTGGCTAAGAGGTCAGAGTGGCTAAATACTTACTTACTTGCAGGTCATCATTGTAAATAATTTCAAATGCATTCTCTGTTTAGATGAAGCTCAAATGGTGCCATCCAGGTGAATGAGTTTAACTTAGAAGTATGATTTTATTGGCCATTTATGTTCAGCAGACTTTTAATTATTTTCTACTCCAAATATTTCAAGGAGGCATTTACTCACTCACATGGTTCCCCAAAAGCACTGTCAGATCTGGACCACACCACAGTGCAGCTGGTCTCCCGCAGCTCCTGTCTGGATGCAGACTGCTCTCTGTACTGCAGGTTCTCCTGTCAGGCGATCGGACTTGCGCTCTCTTTTGTTCTGAGCTCTGCAGCTGACAGGGCCGCTTTACATCGCTCGACGTTCCAATAAACACATGACAACTCTCCGTTTCCACTGCCTGATTGCTCTGCCAAAGCCAATGGAAACAACTGTCCATCATAATGGAGATCAAATGGAAAATAAGCACCCGAAAATAATTAAATAACTCACAAAGGGTTCTCAGAATTATATTCAATCCTCACAATGGTGTTTGTTCTAAAATTGCTGTTTATCTCCATCTGCATGGTCACTTCCATTAGGACTAATGCCGGTGGAGTACTGCAGCCATTTCAGGATAATTATTTTCAATTCCTGTTTGCAACAAACCTTCGATTTGATTGTAACACCCACACCTGTAAGCCACAAACATTTGGGCAGATACAGTAGCTGGTTTGGTGCTTCCTAATGATAAACAATAATAATAACCAACAATATTATCACAGGTGTGTAATGCTGAGGACAGGCACAATTCAAGACTTCTGTATATTTTCCAGCTAGAAAGGAAGGACACATATGTATCTATCGGTGTGGTTCATCCCGTTTTTTTAAAGAAGCAGTGGCCCTCATCTTTCAAAGAGGTGCCAGGAGCGAAATTAACAACTTCCTTTATTTCTGTCAGGCAAACAGTTAATCAAATCAATGTGGAAGCTATAATAAAGTCAAGCACTGCAAATGAAATGCCAAACCAGACTGTTTCTGCAAACTCAGCATTTCCTTCATGTAAGCATGAGTCCATCTAAAGAACTGAGCAAGAACATTTAAATGTAACCCCCCACATGACATTTACATATGAATGCGTTTTCATTTGATGAACGAGATGAGGTTTCTTCAATATGTATCTTTTACACCGAGATTTTATTGGCCAGGCACGTAATGTGCTGCAACCCAAGGGTCAAAACATAACATCTAATAACTGAGATGGAACCATTGAAACGTGTAATAGATGTCAAAATGGAGCTGTGGTACTCGACCATAGCCAGTTCCATAAAGCCACATTTTAAAAAAAATGCCCTCTTCCTCCATCAAACCTCTGTACATTATGAAATATGTCTACAGTAATAATTTATTAGAGAACGGAGGGCATAAGTTTGTGTGTCAACAGTAATTCAAAGTGCAAAAGACTTACTGTAATGTAAAAAAAATTCTTAGTACTTTCTGAAAGTATGCTACTGATATCATAAAAAATTCATATAAAATTACCATATTTATTAGACAAGGTAAATACTAGTGTGAACCTCAGTATTTTTAATAGTAAGTAAGTTGAATATGATATGTTTTAGATCTTTATTGTTATCATCAATAATAAGTAATATTGTGAATGTTCACTTGTACATCTTAGTTTGTACTGATTGTGTGTATTGTTTATAAAAACACATACTGTAACTAAACAAACTATTGAACATTTTGTGACCCTTCAGCGCAGGAGACCCAGTGAATTCTGATTGGTTGCTCGGCACCCACAGAAGAGTGATGTCATAATGACATGACTTTAAATGATACAAGTTGTTGTAACTAAAAAGTCACCAAATATAAATAATTGATTTGTAGACCAATCATAACAGGACAATAATTTAAAGCAATTTTGCAGAAGTGCGACTTCCACAACACCATCATAAATAAACCATTTGCTAGCCATGGGTGACACAAATACAGATGTAATGATAAATCAATGGTTTCCGAAATGCTTCTAAACAGAAATCTTAGAAATCTCAACACCAATCTCAATCCAGTAAAAGATGGTACAAGCCAAAATGTGATTTCTGTGCATCACAAAAATGGCAGTATTATGCAGACCACAAATGTAGTCGGTCTAGGAGATAAAAGACGGCATGTGAAGTCGAGCCTCTCCAACGGCACAGCAGGTGTAATGTCACAGGCAACCGATTAATGATGCGTAGTTTATTTCTGCGTCCATTAGCTCGCAGGAGAGCAGAAGGTTCAGCCTCTCAGCGTGGGGTGCTGAGACACAATAACACTGGAAAAAGTGCAGCTGAGTTAGAAGGTCTTACATGGCGTTTCATTGGTCCCGACACCCCTAGGATATCTCCTTCTCTTCATCAAACACCTTCTGCCCCCTGCGGATGGCCACTCGTATGTTGTCAAATTGAAAAAAGAAAGTCTAGCAGTCTAGATCTTTACTCACACAGAGATAGAGAAATAATGCTCTTATTCATGTTCTATACACGATGTGAGTTGAATAGATACTAATTTGATGATCTATACATTTATAATACAATCCAACTTAGATAGGCTCCAAATACAATTAGATAAACTACATACAATTTATAGCAATACAGCCCTGAGAATGATTGACTTATTGAGGCACTTTCATTTTACAGGAATATGATTCATTTTATTCTTGCCTGTAATGAGACTGTTAGAAAAGTCATTTCTGCACTGCCTCAATAACAGTCATTTGACATGTAAAATTCTAGCTGCTGAGTGTTTGGAAAGTGTGTGCTTTTAAAATTCAATTTTTACATTTCTTAAAATTTAATAAAAAAAAGCTTAAATTGCATATCTTTTTAAAGGTCTCTGTTTTTATGTTATTGAACGTCATCTGTAAATTTTGTTATTGTACTGAGGGGCATTTTACCTTAGATAAAATAACCAAAAAATCACATTTCACACACATATGAACTATGTTTATCGTACATTTGTGTATTTTTTGTCTTAACAATTATGGTTGACAGTCTCACACTTTCATTACATGTAAGAAAAAGTTCCACAGAAGAAAACAATCATACAGGTTTAAAGCGAGATGAGAATGACTATATAAAGACAGAAATGTCTTTTTAGGGTGACTCACTTTAAGTCTCTCACAGAGCACACCAGTGTATGATTGAAGTGTTTTTGAGCAGCAAGACTGCAGTGTGCAATATCATAACCTGGATACAAACAGAATTGAGAAACTTCTGAAGTATTATTACATGGACATTAAAAGAGGGGGACCTTCCCCTGCTCCCCTTGCAAATAATCAGCTAAAGGTCAAAAAGTATGACTAACCTGGGAGTTATAAGGAAGATTTATCAGTGAGAAACCAGCAGCACACATATGACATCACTTCCTACAGAACCTTCTTTCATATTTCACGACCAGCTATGCTTAACTGCAATCATAACAACAGTATGCTTCTATTCTTCACTGTTTCTTAGTGTAAAATGGCCTAAAACGTCTTAACAAACCACGTTTGAACATCACAGCATAATTAGGAGGTTAAAGATATTGATCTGATTGGCTGGTCTAACCTAGAATTTGAATCCCCCCACACAAAATGCTGTACATCTTCATCATCAATGCATTACTGTAGTGGGAAAACAATCCAAAAAGACCAATTCTCCAGGAACGGAATAAACTGCTGCCTCTGTATTAAAATGCTGGGATTCAGAAGCTGAAACATAATCTTGTTTCTTTTTGGCAGGAGATGAGTATGTAAATCAGAGAGAATCGCTGGCATCTTATCGTCTACTGCCTGTCTTCATTAGGGTCTACAGAAAACCTGTTGGGCATTTAGAATGAAACTCATTATGATTCAGAGAGTTCATTGGTACAAATCTGCGCTCATTATACTTTTGCTGGCACATCTGTCACTCACACCATCCGCAGGCTCGTGAACAGCTGGAAACCACAGTGAATCAGAGCTGAGCAGATTCAACTGCTCGGTTGTATATTCCTGACTCAGAGTGTGTGGTTTAGCTTATCAGGTGACCTGTGGCTCTTAATACAAAGACAGATTTTGCCAGTTCTATTAAATCATTTCATTAAAACAATGCTTCAGATTAATAACTTTACAGATTTTTATAATTTCCTGTGTACAGTACTGGATGTGCTGCTTGCATTTGTAAATTATAAGAGTAGGAGTCTTTATGTGAGTAGGCATGAATGCAAATGCATACAAGCATGCACTTACTATAGTGTTTCTACTTTACTGTGGAAGAACTCAATTTGTGCCTTTAAATCAGATGTGACAGTTTTATTAATTTTAACAAAAACTTGGTGCACACTGTACAATTTTGTCCATGATTTAGCCCTCTGAGACAAATTTTAAGAATTGTTTAGTCTTTGATTACTAGTTTGACATGTTAGCCGACGGTTGACTAAAGACCATTGCAATCAAAATTTACCTGATATTTTTCTTTCATTTTGAGGCACTTGTATGTCAATTTTTAACGATTCAGTCTGACATTAATGACAACTGAGATCCCACAGTGTGGCGTGGCTTTTAGCTGGCGTCATGTTCATACAGACAAAGTACAATAGTAAATGCCTATAAAATCGTACAGTGAGCACCTGGCTTAACTTGCTCAGCAAAACTCTCTTCACTCTTTCTGTTCAATTGCTCAGCAGTTGACCTAAAACAGAAAACTGTTGTCAAAAACGAGTTTATGCTAATTTCCCCTATAACACCCAGCGACACTAAAATTAATGTACCTGCTACATCATGTGTTGAGCATGTGACACATACAGTGCACAAAATCAAGACTGTACAGCTAAAAATGTTAAATACTTGTGCAGAATATGTCTGTAAATGTTTCAGATGGCTTGAGGGTTCGGTAGTGATTTAAAAGTTTAGGAGTGACACCGACACTCTGTTTAGTTCAGAGAACTGAATATTCTGATAGAGATGAATGTGCAGAACGGATTGTTCTCTCCCATTTCTGCTCTCAGTATTTATCAAGGCTGAACACTTGTTCTATTTAGTTTTGGGCAGCTGGGAATCGATACCTTTGGGCTCAAACAAATCACTCTGGCCGCGCATCACCACTGAGAATCATTTAGCACTGTCATGCTCGGACTCTCACGTGTACCGTATCTCCACAGCTCATGCATACTGCTCGCTGAAGAATGTGAGGATAAAAGCTATCTTTTAGGGACGGTGAAAAAGCTGTTGCTCTCATCTGGATGAAACATGGGAACAGCCGTGGCTTGGTGTTGAAAACTCTCAGGTTTGGTCTGCAGTAGAGATTAATAGGTGCCGGAAAGGAGAGGGAGAGAAAGGAACATTACCGGCAGTCTGGGATAAATGGCTGAAGCATGGATGTGCTGTAAACTTTATTAATCTGCCTCACCTGCACAAAAAAGCTTCACAAAAAGCCGTTTGTCAAAACCAGGCCTGTATCTCCTCTTGGGGAGCAGAGCCAAAGAAATCAGCTATACACGCTACAATGTTCCTTTCTAGAGGGTCAAGTTATTACTTCTAGAGGGCATGTAATGTGGAGGAGCACTTAACAGTCAATAGGGGCGAAGTGCTACCTGCAATGAGAACATGTTCAGGGCAACCAGGAAAAGGCACCTTCTGTGTAATCCCCAGTAGGAGCACCGTAGGATATTAAGATGAAGAGGTGGAATTATAATGAATACAACACATTAGCGATACACAAGAGCTCGCTGAGTGGATCTTCAATGTAGGAAAATAGGGTAAAATCTCCTAAGAGCATTTAACTTTTGAACTAGCTCCAGTTTTGAAGACGCTCGACTCCCCACAATTGGGGTGGGAGGAGGGACAACTGAACTTTGAGGTGATCACATGTTACGAAGGATAAAATTATACATGCGATTTATTTAAAGGTGCGTGGTGGAACAATGGCCTCTTTATCACCACCTGTGTTTGATCTATGGTGGATCATATCTATGGATGCCTGTGATCAACAATTAAAATGAATTGTCATTCTTTACTTATAGACACAACAAACATGCAAGACTGAATGACGAAAGTAGGATTAGGGTGGGGGGATAATTTGATTTCTAGAGATTATTTTATTGATCAAAAGTTTAGATACACCAGTAAACTTCTGTAAAGTATTTGATCCAAGAAAAAAATTTAAATGCATAGACAAACTAAATACATTTACATTTTACATTTACGCATTTAGCAGATGCTTTTATCCAAAGTGATTTACAAGAACAAAGCAAAGAAACGATAAATCGTAAGGAGACAAACTAAAGCCACTAAACTTTTATTTAATTTCACACAGTCTAATATCTTGCACTGATATCTGGGAAAAGCCGTCTCCAGTCTATTCTAAACATCTACAATTTCAACTGCATCTGACTTTCTGCTCTAACACTGAGAGCTCACAACTGTGCCAGAAATGACTAAAACTAAACTCAGTAATTCATTTTTTTAATGATCTTTGTAAAGAAGATAAATGAGACCCCACTGTCAGATAGCGACCAGTGCAAATGCTGCAGAAGATTTAACATTTAGCACTATAATGACAGAATTACAGCTTTGAAGAAAACAGCAATCATTATACTTTAACACCATCATGACTAAAGCAGCATGACATAATTAGTGCCAGAACAAGCCGGATCCAGCAGCTTTTGAATTGGATCCGGAATCTATTTTAGTGAATGGCCCACCCCACCTCACTTGCCTGTGTAGTGCTTCCTTCCATGACGCCAGGACGTTGCTGTGCAGTTGCAATGGTATTTTTGAGTGTTTTAATGGGCTTTGCTGTGATTGCTGGCATGTTTTAAAAAACCCACCCTCTAAATAGCCATGTTAATTTAGTCTTTAGATACAATATGGCAGGGGTCTCCAATCCATGTTCTTGGAGGTCCAGAGACCTGCAGAGTTTAGCTTCAAAATTAGCTGGTTCAGGTGTACTTTAATAAGGGTTGAAGCTAAACTCTGTTTACTCGCAGGTCTGTGGACCTCTGCAGTATGGTATTGTTTTGATGTAAGGCTATGCAATTTTTTTCCCAATACTGTACTTACTGTACTTTATCATTCGCTTACAGAAAAAGTCCTCAACAAGCTGCACAATTTAAGATACCATTAATGTTCAAAGCATACACAGTACAGTGATTTATTCACAGAAGTGTGAGATAAGAATTAGTTTAAATAGTGATACTAGTAGCATATAGCACCACAAGCAGTAATGTTGTCTATAGCTTACAAAAGAATTGCAATGCAGGTATTGGGGCACTCACAAATCACTCATGTTTCTTAAATTAAATCTTTTTATGTGTAATCTGTGACCTCCCACACCATCCTGTCATATCCATCACTGCTTCTTTTTCAACAACCTCATCATTTACAAATTAAGCATTATTAGCTAGTGATTAACTCTGCCTTTAATTACACTTCTACTGCAGAAGTGCTAAGACATGTCATTTAGCAGAACTAAGACATGGCTGAATGGCTCCAAAGAGCCCAGCCACTGTTGTTTAAAGGAAGTACAGTATTCCTGATAACTGTCATGTTTAAACAAAATAAACACATATTTATTGTGGCTCCACTGGGCTGGAAACTGGCCCACTGGGCTAGTGAGTCGAACAAAGCTGTTATTTGTTCTTCTGCTTTATACACAAGAGAGGGAAAAAACTACAACAGGCCAAAGATGTAGACTTAAGAGATAAGACTTGTGAAGTTTAAATTTAGGCAGAATCAATATACAACTAAAGAGCTCAAGACAGACCTAGCAAAAACAAATCCAGTCTCCCATGCTTACGTGCCCTTAAGAACTCATCTCACATATTTTAGAGTTGATTTACATACTAAATGCCAGTAAGCAATCAGGCCCAGCTGCACAAGCTGACATGCTACAATAATTCTTGAATAGCAGCGAGACACGTTTAATGTACAAAAGTCAGAGCATCTCCAATCAGTCTAGCACAAACTGTTTGAATACTAGACGTTAGAATAACCACAAGCTTATTATAGTTCTGGAAAAGACTGCAATGCATTTTGTGGAGGTTATAACAATACAACTACTGTTAAAATATCACTGGGGAAAGGCAAGCCTATATTGTCTATGTTGTCACACAGTCACAGTGGACAAAGATATCGTTTCCTGGCGTTCAGTCACTTGAAACGTGAATGCTCTGTGTACCAGCTGATATCAAATTGAATGAATGGCCAACGGGATCTAGTTCTAGTCTAGTACTCACGATATGAAACAGATCTGCTCTGAGATCTGTTCTGAATGTTCACCACTGTTACCGTGAAGCTTGACGAGCCAATTTCCAATCCATGGCTGCCTGCACACAGTCATATCAGACAAGCAATGTACACAGCTGATAAGCCACAGCAATTATGCTTCAAGGGTTTTGTCGCACCATGGGAATTCTTTTACCTTACCAGTAGCCCGGAATGTCCACAGACCAATGGACCAGCTAAAAAAACATTCCAGTGGCGGAGCAGAAAAGAGTCAGAGTTTGACAGATGCACAATATTTTTCCCAGCAACATCCTTTACCCTTTATTAATTATTCTACTTTGCATAGCCATTGCATTATATACTACGTTTCACAAAGTATATAATGCAATGACATTCATGTATTCTTTAATGCTGACCTAAGTGTCAAATACTTTTTGTATTCTGTATGTGAAAGCTACTTAAAAAGGTTTACAAGACTGACACTTCAGAAGAAAAAACTGCTCACTGGACTAGAACAACACTGATTTATAGAAATATATAAAAACTTGTTACTTACAAGTAACAAGTAAATGAGATTAAGAACCCCATTGCTTTTTTTTATTACACTAATCAAAATTGCTTTTGGTGAATAATTCTCCAACCCTAATCAAATTCAAAGTCTGCAGGATTATTGAAAATGACAGGCAGGTGTGTTTAATTAGGCTTGGAGTTAAACTCTGCAGGACAGTGGCACCTCCAGTACTGGACAGAAAAGCCTTACGCTGAGGGGCACTTTTGGCATCTACATAGTGACACATTGGTCTCTTGCCCAGGTGACATTATTCGACACCTTGGAAGGCGAGAATCTGTTGTATATGTTCATTACTGACAAGCGCTACACAATTATTTCAATGACTTTTATGTAGAACAGAAAAGCTATAACAACCGAAAACAACAGAAAAGGTCTTGGAAAGAAAAACAACATAGACATTTGGAACTCAACGTTTATTTTAAATGTGTGTCAGAGTGTGAAAACTTGTCAATATGTAAAACACAAGGTTCTCAATCTCTCGTTATGAAAGTTTTTTCATTCTAAACTTCAGGAGTCATAAACCTAATTTGTTTTTTAATTATTTTTTTGGCCAGATTGTCTTTAAATAAAAATCCTTCAACCTCTATAATTTTAATTAGCATAAGAGAATATGAGACTAATGTTGCCTTGGCAGTTATAACTTAATAGTTTGCTTAAGTACAGTATAAGTCAAGGTCACCCAGCTCAAAAACTATTAATTTGTTATACTAATATCAGCCATACCAGATGAAATTACTGTCAGAAAGAGTCTTGTTGTTGCCACTTGTACATTATAGTAGCTGCTGGTGTTCAAACATCTGTTACATCTAATTTCTAAAAAACCCTGTGGAGGTTTCACACGTGTGAAGTGTGAGGATGTTGGCTTGTTTCGCATGCAAATTGAAATGTGTGTAACTGTCACTAATATGGATCTTTTCAAAGCCTTACTAAAAATGTAGTGTGGTTCTTCTGTTCCCTGATGGAAAGAACAAGACGTTATGTTGATGTAGTGACACTAGGGATTCGCTCCTGGGAGCCCCAATCACCTCTGATCTTTATACAAAAGGCCAATTAGATATTGGCAAGTGGAATTTGCATCCCAGTCTCCGCCCTGGACATGTGAATGTAAAATTAGCTTAAATGTAATTGAGTACTTAATCCTGTTTGCTAGACAAAGGCTAGACATTTGATTCATTTGATTTCAGAGAGCAGGTAGCACAGACTATGTTTATCAATTATTTAATATTTAATTAATTCAACTAAAATGTTAAATGAATTGCTGCCCTTTTTTGAAGAATACATTAATTAACATGCTGTTGATTTTAGCCTATTGTCTACATATCTACATATCAGATCACTTAATATGTCTGCGTACGTTTTTCCAACCTCTGCACACAAGGCCAAGTAAATTCAATTGTCAATTAAAAAATTCTCTCCATGACAGATGGTCCTAAAGGCACGCGAAAACTGAAATAGCTCAGAAGTGCCAGAGTAAAAACATGATAAATGTAAAGTGTCTTTGTAAATTCCCCTGCAGGAACTGTTTCAATACATTCCGAGGCATTTCCAGAAAATTATGTGCGCCTTATATCCCCTCAACTCTGTGAGCAGATGCATCTGTTTTTCCATGCAGCTCAGGTGCCGGGCCGCTCAATTCCCACTTAGTTCTTACTGCTTTCAAGCCGTTCTCCTTGGAGCGTGGCAGGAACGCATCTGATGTTGAAATAATCCATTACATTTGATCCTTCATGCTGCGTCAGTCGCAGTGTTTGAAAATTTTACAGTATTTCTCGACTGTATGTTCAACCCAAAGGACATCAAAAAGCACGTCCGACCGGCGAGCATATGTATCAATGTCAGGAAACCATTTCTCGACTCTGCTGGGATCATCTTTATGCCTACGCTGCAGATGTGGCAACCTCACAGCGTTTTATATTCAAATCAGGGTAGCTGTGGTTTTAACAGTGACGTATGGGGTGTTACAGTGTGTGAGAAGGCATGTTTGCTACATTAATACGGTGCCTAAGTTAATCTCCCCACATCTGGCGCACCATAAGGCGGCACGCACCCCAACAATGTGTTTTCTTTGCTCAAGTGGCTGTGGGCCGTGATTAATTGAACCTTGGTGAGTGGATTCAGTCTCCGCAAATGTCGGCCTCATCACCTCTGCCGTGCCTCTATAGGCCCCTAATCTGAAATGTCAACGCCTGACCGCCCAGCCACACACTGCCTGACATGCACCCTACCCATTAATAACCATTTCCATTCTGCCAACAGGTCCACATGTATCAATCTTGTCTGAAGAGAAAATTTTACAGCAGAAAGCAAAGAACTGAATGCGTCAAAGACTTGACTGCTGAACATTACATATGGTTTTTTCATATGTATTAGCCTAACATAAATATTTACATGCATGTTTTCAGTGCATGTTTAAAACTGAAATATGAAATATATATTACAAAAAAAAACACATCAAAAGTTTGAATGGAGTCATAAAGTGCATAAAGTGGTAAATTAAGGGCTGAAATTTGTGGGGAAGAAAAAGATTAACTACATTTTTTGCATTTTGTAAGTTTTATTTTTTTTAAACCACTGTAATAATTTTCATTTACAACCATTTTTGAACCAATTAAAACAATTGTTACAAAGTAACAGTATGTAATTACATTAATACTTTGAAAACTTTAAACAAAAGGACAAGTCAGCCTTTACAAATGTTCTTATTGTGCTTTAGGTAAATCAGTTAAAATGCTCCTCTTTCACACTGAATATATATCTTGACTTCACATCCTTAAAATTCTCACTTTGTACTCTTACACCCACTGTGTTTTTTTCGAAAATTATTTTACAAGTTAAAGTAAGTGTTTCTAGACTAAATACATGTCAGATCTTTCTTATCTAAGGCATTTGCTGCATTTCCATCACCTCTCAAACTGTGTAATGCTGGCCTCCTGCGTACTGCTCTATACTTTTATTTCACACAATATCTCAATCAAATTTCCTGAAATGTGCATTTAAGCTTTCTCACACGCAATGCATTTAATCTTGTCGCCATGGTGCTGATAGGAGCAATTTGGGAGAGTGCAGTTTCCTCTGCCTCCATGTTTGTTCAGATGGCTTCATATGAAAGGAACTAAACACTTGAGAAAATCACTTCTCATGCCTGGAAGCAGGTCATGTGGAAGTCTCTCAGGTGGTGATTAGAGATGTTATGGCATGTGATTGGCACATTTGATTGACTGACCTGCACACAGACTGAAGCATGCTGGGAGATAAGCCAGCAGGTGGGTCAACCCTGCCTAATCCCTTGAACAAGACAGTCTGCTTACATCAACAGCATGGTGCTTGCATACTGCTCAGACTCATCCGAGTGTTTATTCGTTATACCTTGAGATTTGATGCAAAATAGCTACTTGTGACCTCTGAAAGTTTTTTCCAATGAAAATGAGTAACTCCACACGTCCCACCATCATATTGATTTAGTAATTTTAGTGTATGGTATTTTTGACTTAAATTAAGACCTGTACAGTACATTTAGACCTGACCAAAT
>JAZGTK010001486.1:0-39493 GCA_036877625.1 Ambastaia sidthimunki | reverse complement strand
AGGTAATTGAAAAATACATATTGGGATTGGGGAATATAAATGAGCTCTCAAAGGAAATAAAGAAAATAGTGGGTGTTAAAATTGGAAAAAGAAGTATTTCACAGTAACACAGTCAGTCATATATCACTGGAACTCGCTGCTTTATTTAAAAGGAAATAACTTGCACAATAAAACTTTAGGATTGGTGGAGCTGGTGAAGGAATGTGTGTGAGACCTTGTAGTCTGGGAAAGTTATTCAACAGCTTAGTTGAAGAAGTTTTAATGACTCCTATCTGATTTCGATAAAACTCTTCTGGAACAAATTCTTCCGTGATAATGTCTCGGGTTGTCATTGCTGGGTGGGTTTTTGCGCCGTGTGGGGGTAATAGATACGGTCTGTGATATCTTTCAACCTATTTAAAAGCCTACAAAATGATATAAAAGTATCACACAGCTTTATATAAACCCTAATATGGTATATTGCAGGAAATTCAGAGCAATATTATAAATGGAACCATCACATTTAGGAAAAAAAGGCTAATGGCGCTTGTCTGATGTGATGACAGGACATCAGCATTGTGTTTTAAATCTATATTTCAATGCAGATGATGTGAGATTCTGCCATATCACATTCTATAGGAGACATTTGGCCATATAAGGGCACAGATAACAGTGCTGGGCATGAGGAAGCTATAATGCTCTACTGCTATAGTTGGTGCGTTATCAAACCCAATTTGGGGGGACAGATTGCACTGTTAGGATGAGCGCCTGACCCCCTATTTCATGTTTGGTTTAGAAAGTGTGTGTGGCATGGACAGTGTCCTCTGCTGCAGGCTCATCAGTGCCACACACACACACACATACACACCACGCCCATTTATCATTTTCTATTTGTCGCACACAGCTACTGTTAGCTCAGGGGCGGCGGTGAGCAAGCAGCGAGTTGAACTGCCGCGCGGCTCACGGGTCACAGTCCTATTTCGGTGAACAGAAGCATGACCCAGCCTGCAAGAACAGCAATTTAGACAATGCACGACACAAATGAAAACAGGACTGCTCAGAGAGGCGCTTCTGACTTCCCACCTCTTAGCAGGGCCGAGGCTGGTGCTAGTTTCGCTAGCAGATCTGGGCTTGATGCGGAGGGCAGAGTCGCCGTGCACGTTCTGCTAATCTTTGCGTTAGAGGCAACGGCGTCGTTTCGTACCGGTCGGGTGATTAATAAGCTGATGGAGGAGCGTGGCGTGAGGCCTACCAAGTGCAAATTAGTCAGGAAGGTGGCAAAAAAACAACATGGTTTTGGTAATGTGGGTTCTTTGCCCTAAATGACCCTGCTTTCAGTCATGTCACAAAAACATTATCATTGCAGGGAACCACGCAGGACTTGTGCAGACCACTGCAGTCTGCAAAGCACAGCATTTTGTTGCACTTCCACATCAGTCCAGTGGCTTTTCAAGGCCAGTTGGTGACCCACTAGTTTAATGGCCATTAAAGACATACACTTATGATTTGTGGTTCAGCATGTGGTTCAACGATTTTTCACAATATGCTGGGTTTTAATATTGAAAGTAAGGCTATCGTGACAAAATTAGCCACTGCGGTTCTAGGTTAGCATTGTTATTCATTCGCTATGGTATTCTGTGTGGTTTTAAACATGTTGCAGTATGGTTGCTAGGGTCTTCTGATTGGTTGCTAGGGTGTGCTGGGCGGCTGCTAGTTGATTACTTACCGTAAGTCAACAGAGCCCACCCTAAAGTCTCTATAATATATTGTTTTTTCAGTGTAAGTATATAGGATGAAAACTTCTGTCACATGTCTCTCTTTTATAAGAGGCACCTAACTTTTGCCTCCCTGCAGGTACAAACAGACGATAGAAGAAAAGCGTTTTTACGCAACTGGAATCCAACCGACTGTAATGTATGTAACTCCAGGTAGCCCTCTCTCTTGTTTGTCTTGAGACTTGCAATCCTAAACGAGGGAACTTTTTGTAGGCCATCACAACACCCCAGGCATCAACAGAGACACATCTCAGCCTTTTGGGCTGGTTAATGCCTTTTTTAATATTTCATGTGTTATTCCTTATCGTAGTTTGCAGTAAATGTGGCGTGGATTTCTGGCAAGAATGGGCCGTTCGGCGCTAACTACCCGATAGCTATCGTTCATTCCCTCGATTAAAACCGCTGATTGAATGTCATACCACGTTGATCACAGTAATATAACCTGATTGTAATCATAGTTTGGCTCTCTGTGAATAATCAGCTGCATTCATGCACAATTCACAGAGAGGCTTTTAACACCGGCACTTATCAGAGGTTTGGTTATACCTCTTTAAAAATCCCAGCAGGCCGACTGTCGGCCAGGTCTGTGCAATCAACAAAAGGTTTTATGTTTTTGGCAATTAAAGGCACCTGATGTTTATTGCAAACATGTGACGTGCGTCAGAAGAGAGATGGAGACTAACATATGACGTCTGTCATCGGCCATTATGGGTCTCAAACGCTGATAATTTTTCTCCATAATGGTCCCTCATCTTCGTCCTATTGATAGACCACGTCTGGTGAAACAAACCTGTTTTTTTAAGAGACAGAATAAGCTACTGCTGCTACAGAGACACTCTGCAGTGCTGATGACCTAGATAGAGAGTCAACAGAGGAGAGAGAGAGAGAGAGAGAGAGAGAGATGGAAAGGAACAGCAATTACAGAAATGCTTCACATTTTTCCACTGGAATTACACTGTATAATGTTCGGAATGATTTGGATAATAACAAGAATTAAAATGTAAATTGGAACTTTCTTTTGTCACAGACAAATCAAAATCATTCTGATCTCATGTGGGATCATGCTAGTGTTTTTGAGAAGATTTTGGCCTTGGACTTTATTTCATGCTTCAAATAGTCTAATAAATTTGAACGGCAGAAAAATATTGAATAAATAAATTATATACCCCGACTCGCTGAGACTTATGACACAACCTAAATTTTTCATATACTATTAAATGCTATGTCACAGTATACCAGAGGCAGTATAAGGAGCTGGAGATGGGCTGTTTGTAGAAAGCAGGTAACAGGAGAAATTGCAAACTCAATATGGCCACGATAAAAGTGCAAGTCCTGTCTTGCATTTAACAGAGCCAATCGGTGCATCTCAATCTTTGTGATAGATGCTTTGTCTGTTTTAACATTATAGAACAAATTATGTTAACAAAAGTATGCATGCTTATTCCAAAGAATTTCCTATTTTTTAATGCAGGTTTATACAGGAGGAGCTGTAATTGTACTGTATCACTAGCTGGTATTTAAAATGACGTGAGCTTGTGTGTATGTAATGAAATTTCTCCTTTGTTGGGTAGATACCGTGGATGCATTTTTGAATTCAATATCTGCACAGGAAGTGCATTAGAAACCCATCAAATCTTCTGCGTAATCGAACATAATACAGTTCTCAGTTTCTCAAGTGTTCTTTGCAGAGCGTTTAAACTGTGAAATAAACGAGAAATAGAGAAACATTTCTGTGCTAATGAGATCATATCACAAAGTTTTAAAACCAGATTAAAAGTAGCCTCGTCTAAGCAGCCACGATACACGAGAAGTGATTGGAACAATGATTACTTATCAGACAAGGTTTGTTTAATGTGGAGCAAGTGTAATACATTTTAAAACAGGAATAGTTAAATGGCCATCAGGGACAGTAAACATACGCTGAGGTAATGAACCTTGTTAAAGTAAAGAAATACAGTAACGCGGGAAAACAATTACGCTGGAGATAAAACGGAAGGTACTTACTGTTTGCATCTCCCACACATTTGTTACTCTCCACATTTTGCTGTGCATCTGATTTAAAGGGACAGTACACTCAAAAATGAACATTCTAGAATCATTTATCCTCATGTTGTTTTAAAGCCCTTTAATCATAGTAATTTTCATATTTTTTAACCTTTTTAAAAGACAGTGAATACAAACACAGGGTTGTCAAGCTGCAAAATGATGACAAAAAACAACATATTCTACATTTTAATTGTTTCCATATGATAGCTTCATGTAAAGACCAATATTTAAATTGCACTAAGTTTAATGTAAATGACATTAAACATCATTGGTTCTTGTGTACTGTTCACGTTTGCACATGTTCTCACACGTGTGCTTTGTGTATGTCTGTTTCCGGTTCACCTAACCTGCACGTCTTTGGGCTGTGAAGAAAACCAAATCCCCCAGAGCAAACCCACAGCAACATGAAGAGAACATGCAAACTCTGCACAGAAAGGCCAACGGGGACTCGAACCGGGAACCTTCATGCAATGAGGTGACAGAGTGAGCCACCATATGCCCAGAACACAATGTTAAACTTCTTCTGTTGTGTTCCTTCAAGGGTGTGGTGGACCGTATAGAGCACACATTGTCTCTCTGGCGCTTGAAAACACACACCGTTTAAATGTATTAACTCAATTGACTTACAAGTGTAATCCCACACTACTTCAACTGCCAAACTGTTAATGGCACTGAAGACTCTTACCAGCAGTTTGTCAGATGTAAATCTACTCTTCGTGGTGCTGGGTCAGCACTTATAGACTTCACATTTAAATAGCCACAATTCTTCCACAAAATCGCTCATGCTTATTAACAAATTAACAAATATTGCCATTTGTGGTCATATATGGTCAGAAAGGGTTAATAGGGCACATGCTTGTATACGATACGATTCCCCATATCCTATATTTCCTATAATGTCCTTCCTATATAATTAAAAGCGAAGAATGCATAAAATAAAGCAATGTGACGTAAGAGGCCTTTGTCTTTGAGATTTTAATAATTCAGAATAAACAATACCTCTGCCAAGTGAAATAGTTTATTAGCCTAACTGTGGGCAGTTTTGGTTGCCAGGCAACGTACCATCTTGACTTTAATATACAATTCAATTGACGTACAGTCACAGGTGTGTGTTTATTGGCTTCGAAAATGGCTCATCCAATCACAGTTCAGATTTGGGCCCATCTGTTTTATAAATTGTAATAATAAATGTGTGTCTGGATTTTGTTTGACTATTTTTTTCCTCATAACTGGGTCATTATGTTGACTGGACATTCGTCTGGGACAATTCAATTCTCTGTTATGTCAAGGTCTGGACGGGCTGTTGTGACATTAATATCCAACACAGATTTAGGTGGGGGTTGGGGGGGGTCTGTAATGTTGGGTCACTCATGGGGTTTAGTCATAATCCAGCCCAGTCTCTGAATGACAGAAAATCACTGTAATCCAACAGCTACACGGCTTGGCTTAGAAAATGGTCTTAAGTGGCCTCGCTTCTTTTCTTTCAGAGCTAAGAAATGGATGTTAGAAACACAGTCAAATTGTTTTAGTGAGCTCTAACGCTGTGCCACGAAGTGCTTGGACCCATTTCTGAATGTATAATTGCTCGCAGAAAAAGAGGCAGTAGCTTTTGAAAGAACATTATATGTATAAATTAAAACAGTGTTAAAAAGCAAATAATGGCAGCCCTGTTCTGAAACCTGGCGTGAACCTGCCTCACTCGCTTCTGCTTAATTCTGCATCTAAACAAATATTATAAGAGACTGATTTATAAATGCTGATTTAGGCAAGAACTCAAGTCTCTGCAAGATTTGACTGGTTTGATAAAAGCACAATACTGTCATTAGCATTAATACTCACAGCACACAAACATTTGGTAAACTAATCAATTTTTAATTATAGTTATTTTTAATTCTTAAAAAATATAATGGTTTTATTACAGTAAGCATAGTTCAACTTTGGCAATAGTTTGGCACAGTAATCACAAATGTATCATTGTCTTACTAAAGTAACCATGTTTAGACGTGATATTTGTAGCAAATCTATATATTTTATACCGAAACACGTGGTTACAGTTTTACTTGTAACTATAGTGCACAGATTAGATTCTCAAAAATGAAATGCGAATAAAGTTTTTGATCTGGAAAGTTTAATCAGTCTTTTTCTCCGCATATATTACTGGATCCACCTGTTTCATCTCAGCACCGTTTTACCATAATAACACCATATGTACTTTCAGAAGGGCTTCGCGAATAGAAAAGCGAATAAAAAGCGACATAATCAAAAGCGCACATGTTGCTTTAGAGTCTGCGGGGACTGCGCTTGTCAATCCGGCGCTAATCGCTCGTAACGCGTCCTGTGGCACGTTCCGCATTCACACGGGCAGATATTGAGCTTCCGCGTTAAGTGGATCAACTTCCAACGCGTGAAAAGAGCAGCGGAAGAAGGCGCCGCAATCCTTCAATTACCGCCGGTTCTGTGAGACAGTTTCGGGGGGTTATTTTAACCTTGTGTCCTCCGGCCTGGCGTCCTTTTAAGACGCGCTCTCGCTCAGCGTGAACGTGACAAACAGCGCTGCGGCGCTAGTTGTCTGTGCCGCGCACGCACGCAGGGACGCGGCCGAGTGCAAACGCGCACAGCTGCGTTTGACAGGCGGGCGAGCAAAGGCGTCTTATCGACCCGGACAAACAGCGTCCTGTCCTCCACACTTTAGTTTTTTATGTAGCCGGGTTTGACCTCACATCTGGAAGCCCGTGTTAGGTCTGTGTGCGACTCATGTGCACAGCGTTTAGAGAATAAGGTCACAACAGCCAGACGTGTTTAAAAGGCAATTGCTTGATTTGTTTTTTGGGCATAACAGTCGTTTTATCTTTTGGGCCTTAAAGCTAAAATTAATTAATAAAGTGTATATTTCTATGTTATGAACAGACATTAAATTACAACAAGAATTGAATCAGTTTTCTTTATTAAAACATTGTCTTGGGCTTTTTATTTTGAAAAAAAGTTTGTAGAATTTATAAAAATATAATGTTACGTATTGTTTCTTAAGCATAAAATACATATACCCCCACTTGTCATGTTTCAAAAACATTTTTAGTGCAATAGATTGCAAATGTCATTCCTCTTGACCTCAAAGTGTTCCTGTAGCTCAACTGGTAGAGCATTGCGTTAGCAGCCCAAAGGTTGTGGGTTCGATCCCAGGGAACACAAGTACTGATAAAAATGTATGCCTTGAAT
Organism: Ambastaia sidthimunki; assembly: GCA_036877625.1. NCBI lineage: Eukaryota > Metazoa > Chordata > Actinopteri > Cypriniformes > Botiidae > Ambastaia > Ambastaia sidthimunki. The sequence goes on along the minus strand of JAZGTK010001486.1, from coordinate 32,477 downwards.
TCACTGTAAGTTGCTTTGGATAAAAGCATCTGCCAAATGAATAAATGTTAATGTGAAGTACTGCATCATGGTTGCATGTTTAGTGGTATCACTGAAAAATACCCACAATGCACCACTGCTGGCTTTTGTTTTCCAGCCCAGTCTCCAAAATTCAGCTCATGTGTTTGAGGGTTTATGAAAACAGAACCCTATAAAAGGGCTACAGTGCTTTAACTTACAGCCACACGTACCACTTTATCGCCCCAAAGGGGTTTTTATAGAACACTATTTATAAAAAAGCTCGCTATTAACGTTTTAGCTCTTGGTCTCGTTTATGGCTCTTGAAGCGTGATTACAAGGCATTTTCTCATGGATCAAAGCCTTGGAGCAAATCAATGAGAATCAATTCAGCCCCTCCTTTTCCCAGCATTCAACTTTTTACAGACAATTAATTCCACAGATGGCGAATCGCTACAAAGGCACTTAGCGTTCTTCACTCACACTGACTTCCCTTTAAGATTACAGTATTCGGTGACACTGGATCTTTGAGGAACCGCGGGGAGCAAAAGGCTCCTCCCGTCTAATCGTCGATCAAATAAGAGGAAGCAAAAACTAAAACGGGTCATTGATCCAGAAAATGTTCAAATTGGAGCCTCTTGTATTTTTATCACGTCAAAAAACAGGAGATTTTAACCACAACGTACTGTAGGTTGTGAAGCATTATAGAGCCTGGGCTGTAGTTAATATTGCAGTTGTGTACTTCTTTCCCTGGAAAGAGTAAGTCAAAACGTGAATACGAAGTAGACAGGCTCTGATGTGAAAGGCTAGAGGAGAAACTGAGGACAAGCTCGGCTTCTTGAAATGCAAACCTCACGACTATTTTCCGAGGCTGGCGCACGGATTGTATCCCTCAGTACACAGCTGCTCTGCGCAGAAGACCTTTATCTGGCCTGACGTACAGAGCGCGTGTCGCTTGTTTACACATTCAGGGCCTCTGTTTGCCCGCACACTGCGAAGAAAGTTTCACTCCATTAATCTGTGTGGACTGACACGACCGTCAACTGGTTGAAATTCAAATAAGCTCAGAGGAACTCTGATCAGGAATGACAAATATGGGCATATGGTAGGTTTGCAGGCTTCAATATGGATTAAAGAAAAAGCAAATTGTTGAGAAGTGTCACCTATGGAAAGTTCTCTTAAAATGATTTCACATTAGCAATTATATTAGATGGGAATGTCTTTACTCCATATAATCGGAGCTTATGTGGATTTCGTTTTGATGAAGTGCATATGTGACTGCCGGATGTTGGCGTGTGATTTCATAAAATGCATTTTCAAATACGGCATATTTAGGAAAATCTTCTGCCTAAAAAGGCTTCCGACCAAGCTGTGTACCGCGAAAAATGAAATGATCCCTTATCACTCTCTTTTTTTTTTTGTGTGGTGCAAGGAAAATTGCTCAGATTTTCTCTACTTGTATGGTTTTTACCTTTCAAGTGAAAAAGGATTCGGCTTCTAAATCAATAATAATTTAGCCCAGTGAAAAGTGAGACCCATTGCCTCTAACCGAAGACCAAACGTGTTCAGGGGTCCCATATATGGTTATATAAAGGAGAGGAACCTGCTGGTTATAAAAATGCTGAACACAATCTCAATGCTTCAGGAAGATGGGTCTCCAGAGATAGTTACCGGCTCACATTGCTTATATCTTATTCAGGCCTGCAAAATCAAAAACGCCTTCAGAACACACTTTCATTCATTTCTCCTGCGGCCGTGTTTACAATGAAACTGCTGTGCTGGCTCTCTCTCGGTCTCAGAGGGGTTTTACTGAATTTGCTTCATGTTCAGACACCAAGAAGCGGCGTTCAGGCTGGAGGCACGTGTCAACGACAATATACGAGCGGACGTTGACGGCGTTTCTTCGGACTAATGCGTTTGCTAGCGTCGCATTGTCCACTTGGAGAGAGGAGCTATTGTTTTGGTGCACTGCACAGATATGTTGCTTGTCTGATAGACTCCCACGTCTTTGGTACTTAATTATCTTTGGTGGAGGGAAGCGTATCCTGTTTCTTCTTTGATGCTTAACAGTGGGACGATTTGCATGGGCCATAATTTACTTGGTCATTTGGGGGACTAAATTTCCAATCCAATTTGCATTATCTGCCGGTTTGTTCCCCTCTTTTGCTGTGCTTTGTTTAGGGACGTGCTGAAGAGATACGGCCTGAATCGTAACAGTTTGTGATTAATGTGTCCCATCAAAGCGTTAATTGAAGAGAAATTGGACTGTGCTGCTTGTGTTTGGATTATCTATTTGCATAGTTGGGTTTTAATTGAATCTTCTTTTAATTCAAGTCTCAAGCTTTCTAAAATTCATCTGTATGATTACAATTAATAGTCATTTCTATGTTATATGTTTACACCAAGCTTTCATTAATATTATTTATTAACATCAAATAAATCAGGCGTCCAATGACAACCCAACTCAGTGCCATTAAATTTAATTAGTTTCATGCACTTACCAGCCAGTTTTTCCACTGCAGAAAACACATTGTGGCCTGTAACCAACCACATTTATCATTGTTGCAAGTGTGCACATATTTTAGTGTAATCTGTATTGTGCTTTCTTTTACTTTGTGTGGTTTTGTTTGTGTTTTTTTAGGATGAAGGACCGTCAGTATTACCATCTGCCTGTTTTGGCTAGTTTTAACCAAGTGACAGATGAACCTGTGCCAAAATAACTGAGTCTGATTGGATTTACGACCTTTTACATCAACAACAAAAGATGTGGCAAATACATTCTCTCTTTTAAAAGCCGGTAAGCCTGTTTATTTGTTTAGTTTATGCACAGTGTGTTTAGTTACATTTTATTATTTCATTTAGCATGTTTTTATCTGTTCTGTGCATGACCCTCTCAGTAAAGACCTACAACCACAACCCATTATATTTACACATTTGGCAGCTGTTTTGATCCAAAGCGACTCAGTTCGTTCAAAGCACTCATTTAATTAGTTAGTGTGTACCCTGGGATTCGAACCCATGACCCTGTCCTTGTTAGTGGCATGTTTTACAAGTTGGTAACCATTTCAGCTAAAAAGCAATGCTGTGCAGAAAATCAGATTTCTGCTAAACATCTGGTAGAAGTTAAAATATTCCATCACAATAAAGACCTTTCTGTATTGAATGAATAAAGATAGATCTTTATAAGTTACTCTTTTTTTCATACTTGCCCTTGAGATAAAGCTGCACAGCCTTGTGTTCCTGGTACTAAAATAAAAGTCTGCTCAATATCTTCACCCACCAATAACAGCAGTGAAGTTACACAGATGGTTCGCAGGTAAAAATCATCTCATCTGATCCTGTTGGAGAGGCAGTGTGTAATTATGAGGGAGCTTCTAGGCAGGTCTGTCCCTTCCCCCTTTCCGCACAGGGGAGAGATAATTACTGGACCTGCTTTTCAAGGGCAAACAGTGAAGTACCATCACAAGCGATTGAGCTCTTCTCGTCTAGTGCGAGAGCGTCGGAGATGCTCCGAGATTTTCCCCCGGAACTCCCAGTTCTCCTCCCGTTCCTCTGTTCTCATTAATCCACACATACACCATTTATCATCATTAGCATCTCATTCAGGAGCCGGGATCATCTTGATCCGGGCCCTCCTCGGCCTCCCGAGCAGTGGCTTAGCTCGCCTTCGCATTTCCTGAGGGCTTGAGCGAGGGACGTCGGCGACTTTGAAGGTTTCGCTCAGCGAACGGATTTATGCAGCCCAAGGTCCGTGTTCTGTACGAGATCACAGCGGGACTGACTTAGAAGTCAAGATTCCTTCATTTATATTCAAATATTAATAAGTAGATGTTGCAGACTGAGTAATACAGGGATGTTTGGAGGTACTTGGTTATACGTTAAAAGCAACAGTTCACCAAAAATTATTCTCGGTGTGTCACAAAAGCTTGTTTGCTTTACAAAACTCATTATGGAGTCATTATGGAATATTTTAATGGTCTTTAAAAGATGCCATGATGAGCTATTGTTTTATGCAAAAATGTTCTCTTTGTGTTCCACTTAAAAATAACAGTATACTGTACGATTCTGGAACAACACAAGGGTTTTTTTATTTTTGGATGAACTGTGCTTTTTAAAAATACATCTCAAACAGACTCGTCCTAGCTGGCAGGGTTCGGGAACAACGCATCAGAGCCTGGATGAAAGATTTCCAATTAAACAAAGATCTGATGGTTCTCAGGTGGGATGGATTTGATAGGCCGTTTCTAAAAATGGGCGTCTTTTGTGCTCAGCTGTTTGACTGCCAAATCCTGACGGCTCGTTCCATCACAATGTAATATATCAGCCCTAATCCTGCATCGGTTCTTTGTGTTGTTTCTGTAATCTTCTCTATAGAAAAACCATTAAAGCACCCAAAGCTCCCATGATTCCATAATTCAGCCTGTCCCACAAACTCTGCTGACAACTAGAAATGCATCTATTTAGGGAACAAGAGGGAGGGCGAGAGAAAGAGATGGCAGTAATTTAAGTAAACTGTAGCACTTAATAAATGGATGGAAAGAGTTCATTCCAATAGAGGGCAAAGTAATTAAAGGAAGGTGATGTATTTCCACTGAATGATCCTTCTAATGTGAGGCAATGGGAGGGATGAGGTATGTGGGTGAGACGAAGGTGATTTTAATAATACTTAAAGCATTGAATGATGGTTATGCAGACGCCGGGTTTGGTGTTTAATGCGATTTGAAACCCGTGCTTTATATTGGACTATACTTATGTCTTTGAATAATGTGTCAGAGTGCAGTTCACACTGTGCCTCGTGCAGGGAAATTCAAGTCCTTTTTCACTTGAAAAGCTGCGTGCAAAGCTGAAATTAGGTTAGCTCAGACAAGACACAAAGCCCTTGGTTTCTCAAAGGTGTATTTACAGTGCCAACGTTTCATTTGAACCAGTCGAAACAGCCCGAGCGCAAACCACAGGATGTAACAAACCGGCATGTTTCAGCCAGGCTAAAACAGTACGTTCGGTCGCGAACATGAATGTTTAACGCGGCTATATAAACATTATTTTATGCAGTGTGGCTGAGCTGATTGGAACGAAAGGTAATACGGGTCAAGCTTTTAAGAGGAAAAAAGTAATGCAAGAATCTCTCGAGAGGCAAAGAGACAGCAGGGAGGACACAGGGAATGAAAAAAGATCATTACCGTGGGCTCTGGGAGCACAAAACTCAGTCATCTCTTTGCTTTCTTGACCTCTCGGTATATATAGTCTATATATGGAAATTTAATATAGAGCCCGAATTGCGCTATGATTCTATCGTTAGGATCAAAAGAAGTCCATCAAAAAGAAATAAAGCATCTTTTCACCAGGAAGAAATAAGAGAACCATGAATATGATTATAGAAATGATGATGGCCGTGTATTAAAGGACTTCGCCGGACAGATCACTAAATCTTCAGGTCACTTCATTACTCACTCATTAAAGTTGCCATAAAGCTTAATTGTGGCTAATGATGAAACAGCCTTGGACAGTATATACTGTATATATATCATATGGTGTCATGTGCTTTGAACTTTATAGAGAGCAGATATAAAACATCACTACAGTCAATGAAAAATCAGATCACTTCTATCAGAGTAGAATAAAACAATGTTACACTTAATAGAGAAAAATAAAACAGACACACCACCCACATGTGATTTTAAACAATGTTGAATTGTTTCACTTGTTAAAAATGAATTCAAAAGAGAATTGTTGTTTTGTAAAAACTTTTCTACATTTAAACTCTCTATTCATTTGCATGTGTGTGTATATGGACAATAACTTGAATACAGTCTTTTGTGTTTCATTTTGATTTTTAATTTTAATATATTTTTTAATTTACTGCAGAAGGGTTTTTTTTTAATCTGTTTTAAAAATAACTGAATTTTCTCTTTGCATTTGTATGGATCATGAAAATCACAGAGCCTGGTTTCAATAACAAACAATATACGGCATGTATTCTGTCTAATGTATTCTTTAACTGTGTTCATATTATTCTGATACCAATAAAATTTCAAAATGAATGCCATTAAATTACACTTTTGTTAATTCCCCAACAGCATAACAAAAAATAAAAAACAATCTATTACTCAAACTAATGGAGATTGTTAGAAATGCTATTTTGACCCGAAACCAACACACGTTCAGTCATTTTTAACGCAAACAAAATCTCCATTAATGGCTTGACCGTCCATGGATCAAGTGTCACAAAACACCCTCAGAACTTATTCACCACAATTCTCTGCTATGAAGTCATTACGACTCGTGTTCGTGTAGCATTAGGGCTGATATGGCTTTTGTAATGAGTCTCTTTCAATTAGACAACGCATAAGAGCAGTGGGCTGAAAAAGCCATTGCTCTCACTTAAAAGCGATTTGCTTGGAATACATCATTATTAGCAGCCCATAAAAGTCATGGGCATTGAAATCTCGGTCACGTCTGAGCAAAAATAATATTTCTGATGGCTGTAATTTATGTGATCCGAGAGTCATGACGGTTTTGTGGGGTTAATTAGCAACACGAATGATGCTGTCATCTAGAATGTGTAATTAAACCTCTCGTTTAAGTGCAAACGACTACACAAACTGAATTTAGTGGTTTTGCATCACAAAACTGCAAAATTAAAAAACACTTAACAACACTTTTACCTATATCTGAATATAACCTTCCGTCATGCTGTGACGTGTTGAACAGTAACGCTTTGTGTGACATGAGTTTAAGTCCAGGTGTTTTATCAAAATCTGACTCTGCGTGAGATTAACACTCCCCAGTTTCTTCCTAACTATCTAGGATTAGGTGTGGGGGCGGGTTTTACTGATGAGAATCAATCAGGCAGTAGCCTCCAGAATGTATGAACCAATCAGAAGCAGGGAGTCAAAATCTCACACAGAGTAAAATTTTGCTACAACACAGACATGCTTTTCTGACTCTTGTTACCTTTTCTGTCTCATGTGGTTTCCTGTCATCTTTCTGCTGCCCTGTCTAATAAAAACTATACAGATAGGTGGAATAGTTTTTTTAGGGATTAATATTCAGCCTGAGTTTTTTGGGGGGGGATTTACACTGTTACATTGAGAAGCATCACAACAGCAAGCTCATCTAGAAGCAGACATTCTGAATTATTCAACACCACACGCTTGACCCTGTACTTTTCCATTGACCTATTACGAAATTGCTCGCTCATTTACTGTAGCAGAAGAACTCCACACGCTACATATCAATACACAGATCAGGCAGCTGCTTTCTCATCAAGGGCTTTTGCCTGTTTAAAATGCTCTCTGTGCACCCCAAAAACACTGGAAGAAGGGCAGAATGTATTACAAGAGGCCATTAAATATGTCTGCTGTCTCTCCTGCACACCAAGGACAAGTCCAAAATCTTTGAGTAGAACAGGATGATATTGCTATCCCGAGACCTCAGCGCATCCTCCCGGAATTCTGGTCTTGACATGCTCTGCGCCCTCAGCAACGGACTGCCATCCCAGTCGACGCCCACACGGGCCCCTGACCCTCCATTTCTGCCAATCACAAGGTCCCTCTTCAGGCCTGTTGTATCTGTGGGTGGAGATGTTGCTACAACAAAGATTTTAGCTTTTCCAGTGTGCACGGCTACATGTGGCAGATCTTGCCAAAGAACAACACAATTACATGCAACGCTACCCACACTTTTTCAACATATTTTCAACAATGTCTTGTTCACTTCAACACCTGTCCAATAAAATCGGACTATGCTGATTCAAAAACAAAACTAAAATGTCAAATAAATAAAAGACACTTATTATTAGGAATGCTGACAGCCCGTCAGTGCTGTTTTTTCTAAATGCATCTCTTTCTAAAGTCAGCTAATCTCATATATACAGCGTCTGTTCTCAAATACCGGGAGCTGTCGGGAATAATGGATAATACAATGGCAGCTCCTCTCTTAATTAGACCTGGTCTTGACTAGCTACTCCCCCAACATTCTTTCCCAGACAAACTCTTTTCAATTATACAAAATGCAGTCAGCTGTCTCATCTGGAGGCACTGATCCAAAGCCGGCCGAGGAACAACCTTGGCCAGCCGAGACCCGAATGTTCCTGACATGCACATGAACCGTCAGGAGAGACAAGTTCAGACAGTTCTCACATTCATTAAGTCAATGTAGGTGAAGTTTGGGTTATTGAGTGGGAAAATTTGGCTGTATGCCTCACCAGCTTTAACTGACCAATAATAGGTTGGCTTGGTAGAACCCATAATATTGTGGTATACTTTTTATATCATTTTTATTTTTGCCCCTATCTGGACAATAAAGTACAGTATATTACAATAAAGTACAGTATATTACAATAAAGTACAGTATATTCATAGAATCTAATAAGAAATTGCAAGAAATACCTAATACTTATTGTGGGCCCTCCTGTCCATTGAACCACGTCAGTGTATTTCAGAGCTTTCACATAAGTCTATTATGGTCTTGTTCCAACCGCCTCATGCACACAGTACAATCGCATATTGAAATCATGTTTCATGCTTCGAGTTTTCTCATTTCTCTGGACACGGTTGTCATAATAGATCCATATATTCAGAGCCGTTGAAAATAACGACTAAACCACAGATGCAGTGCAGTGTTCACTGGACAGGACGTTGAGGATCATTTGCGTTTGAAAGCTTATTACCAGTTCTCACCAGAGTGGATAAAGGGGCCACACACCCCTCTTCACCCCAATGCTGCACATTCTGTGGCTTGGCAATATGCAAGCCGACATTTTCAAATGCTTGAACACACATGCTGATTGAAATTGAGGTTGCGTTGAGCACACAAAGATAAAACTGATTTCGCAAAAGCCAACCAGAATCTCACATTTGGCAGCTTCTAAGATTGCTAGATATTGAACTGGGGGAAAACCCCATTTCAAATGCCAGTTCTCTGGCTTCAGGTGAAAGGATAGAGGGAAAAATAGCAGAAAGAGAGAAAAGGAGAGAAATATTTGGTGGGATGGAAAAGAGATTTTTTGTGGAGGCTCAATGGGCCAAATGAGCTACAGATTTCTACCAGGTGACAGATGGTGGTTGCTCCACCAGCAGACATGGATATAGTTGGTTCGGTTGACTAATTGATGTGTAGACCTTATAATAAAATGTTTTAAATGGATACAGAATATGAATATAGAATTTAAATATAAATTTTGCTGCTATACACCCTTGTGTTCCTGTAGCTCAACTGGTAGAGCATTGTGTTAGCAGCGCAAAGGTTGTGGGTTCGATCCCAGGGAACACTGATAAAGTACTGACAAGTACTGATAAAAATGTATACCTTGAATTCACTGTAAGTTGCTTTGGATAAAAGTGTCTGCCAAATGAATAAATGTAAATGAATAAGCTAAACAACAATGCTGGGACATCCTGTACTCATAGTTTAAAGGTATAGTTCACCAAAAATAAAAATTATGTTGTCCTTTATTCACCATCATGTCTTTCCAAACCTGTATGTTTTTCTGTCCTCCACTGATACTGGACTCCTTTCAAAGCAATGTAAGTAAACAGCCCCAAAAATGACCAAATAAAGAACCACATAGTTCATACGATTTGTGGGCTATATTTTACGTCTTCTGACATCATACGATAGTCTCCGTGAGGATCAGACCAAAATTACAGTCATTATTTGGTGAAAATTGCCCCCTCCCCTGCAGCTCTCAAATCTCATTTTACATTCATGTACATTTAAAGATGACGCACACAGTTTGACTGAATGACATTAAACGCTATTGGTTCCTGCATGTCTCTCGACAGATTGTCAAATCTGCCACACCAGATCTTATTTAGGCATATTTGAGTTCAGATTTAGAGCCTTGCTAGAATTTGGAGCTTTTAGCAAACAACTTTCTAACACACAGCTATGACTGTGGCTTTATTCGCCTTGAAATATACTGTAGCACAAAAGTCACATGGACTACTTTTATGACACCTTTGTGGTCCCTTTTGGGACCTTGTCAGCCCACGACCCCATTAATCTTAATTGTATGAAAAAAGAAACAATTCTTTCTTTACACAAAATATCCCCTTTTGTGTGAAAAAAGAGGATCATGCGGGTTAAAAACAGGCTACAGGGACTAAAATGAGAATTTTTTGGGCTTGGGTGAACCATCCCTTTAAAAGTATATCAGTGACAGGTTAATTTAAAAAGCAAATCTAACAGGCATTCAAAATAGCCCTATAGTTAGAACAACATACTTTCATATTAGTATAAACTCAACCATGATGTGTACTTTTAAGGTTTACTTAAGTGTAGGAGGTATATCACACTCTATACTGTGATAAAACTATACTAAGGCTATATTTATTGAACACACACCATTACATAATTATTTCCCTGTCTCTCAGTACTGAAATCCACCAGCCGGCCATGTCTGGTGCACTTTTCCTGGCATATATTCTTTGAATGTTATACTTTGCACCCTTCTGTCGTCTGAAACAACCTGAAAACACCAAGAAAACGAAGCAAATAGACGCTTCGTCCAAACTAACTCCCCGTTCAAAGGCTTCATCATCGAGCACAGACATATTCTCAGTGTAGTGAACCTAATCTGCCTCCCCCTCTTGCTGTTTTTTTCCCAGCCTTTGTCAACAGTGGTTTTGAGGGAAGGGGATACATTTTCGGGCAGGGTTTCCTTTCGTGTAGGACGGCTGGCACACCTCTCTCCAGTCTTCTCACGACGAACGAATGAAATATCCGTCCGGCGTTCCGCGTTCAGTCACACGGAGAGATCAGAGGATGCGCGCATCAATACCTTATTCATCCGCTGTCTAACGCGGAGCCTGACTTTGAATGTTTTACCCCGAGCTGCTTGAGGATACACGACCTTTTCGTCGCCGTTCCCGACGCTTTAAAGGGAATAAGGTGGCGCTCGGTGTTTAAACGCGTAAACGCAAAGCGTTAAAGCATCGGTGACGGGCGTTATACGGGACGAGCCGCATATGCTGTTTTTGGTTCTTTGTTTAATTTTCGTCATGTTCTCTTACAGCTTAATATAAGGCAAGTATATTCAGCTTAACTGTTTATTTTAACGTGCATTTTAAAGCCTGTCGGATTGTCTGACGTTCTGGCGCTGGAATAAACGAGTTGGTCGCTGTTTTATACAGTCGGATCGGATCCGGTATTTTTTTATTTCCGACTGAATACCGACTTGTGTTGCACTGCGGTAAATCAGAAGTCGACGCGCTGTCGTCGACGGCTGCCGTTCAGGTCTATCATAAGCGTGCATACGCTATTGTGAGCCATTGCAATTAATGCTGCTCGCTACAGGTGCCTGAACCGGGGCCAGTTTCTGAAAAGAACTGATTTTGTAGCCCGTCTGCATGCTGGAGACTGGTTTGCATGAACCCTTCGCTGATTTCCCCAAGGGAAAAACAAAATACCCCAGGCTCGTATAAAAGGCTGTAGGAAGCGGTTTAGTTTCAGGAGTTGGGCTGCATTCAGACGTAAAGTAGTTCGTCGAAGTGTCATATGCTATTATGAGACAGACGAGTATTGCAATCTGACGCATATTGTAGAATGCATAAGAATATATTGTAAAACGCTTGTGTTTTTGACTGCTAGAAATAAGGTTTTACCAACCAGTCTGTAAAGTTTAAATGTGTTATTTACACCTGAATTCAGATTCAAATTGTTTCCAGAAATTTCGTGTTATTTCAGATGTAATTGTAAAATGATGCTGTAATCAATTTTAATACTTTTTTGTTGACGTCTAACTGCTCTGCTGTGTTTTGCTCTCATGAGATTGACTGTAATATCTGTTCTTTTTCTTTCCTCAGCTGTGTCTTTGTCCATAGGATCAAATCAGACTGCATCATCTAAATGAAGTTATCCAGCCATGCAATGTTCCTGGAAGGCTGTGATTTTGCTTGCATTGGTGTCCATAGCGATCCAGTACACAGCAATAAGGACTTTTACAGCCAAGCCTTTTCATATATGCCCGGTCCCCAACCCTTTAAACTGTGGTTTGGGACAGGACGCGGAGTCCTTCGATCGGATGTGTGACGAGTACCCATATTTTAATTACAATTCCTCCAGGAAGACTCACATTCTTATCTTGGCGACCACTCGCAGCGGCTCATCTTTTGTTGGGCAGTTGTTCAACCAGCACTCAGATGTGTTCTATCTTTTTGAGCCCCTCTATCATGTTCAAACTACTCTGATTCCTCATCTGTCTCCCAGTAGATACGCCGTTGAGCGCAGAGTGATGCTGGGAGCCAGTCGTGACCTTCTGAGAAGCTTGTACAATTGTGACTTGTATTTTTTGGAGAGCTACATTAAGCCGCAACCGGCGAACCATACTACGGACAAGCTCTTTCGACGAGGAGCTAGCAAAGCACTTTGTTCTGTGCCAGTCTGTGATGCCTTCAGCCCCAGCGAAGGCAATATAGAAGAAGGAGATTGCGTTCGAAAGTGCACCTCCCTTAACTTGACTCTAGCTACCGAGTCGTGCAGGGAAAGACGGCACGTGGCCATCAAGACGGTGCGTATACCAGAGGTCAGCGATCTTAAGGCGCTAATCGAGGACCCTCGGCTTAACCTGAAAGTTATCCAGCTGGTAAGAGACCCGCGTGGGATATTATCTTCCAGGATCGAAACCTTTCGGGACACGTACCGCCTGTGGCGGATCTGGAGAGCCACGGGCCGTAAACCCTACAACCTGGATTTGACTCAGCTCACAACAGTGTGCGACGACTTCCTCAACTCGGTGTCCACGGGCTTAAGCAGACCGCCATGGCTTCGAGGAAGGTACATGCTGGTGAGATACGAGGATCTAGCTCGGAATCCGCTTCAAAAAACCAAGGAGGTTTACGAGTTCCTCGGTCTTACGATGGAAAAGAACGTGGTGGATTGGATACATAACAACACGAGAGGCAATAACGATGTGTCAGCAAAACACAAGTACGGTACGCTGAGGGATTCGGCAGCCAATGCGGAGAGCTGGAGGTTGAAATTGTCTCATGACATAGTTGATTACACACAAACTGTTTGTCAGCACATTTTAGACGAGCTCGGCTACAAAGCTGTCAACTCCCCCGAGGAACTAAAAAACATGTCACTCTCTCTCATTGAAGACAAAACCTTCATACCTTTTTTGTAACAAAGGTAATCATGTGCACACACAACTATTTTTCTACATTTATATCCTTGCCTTAATGTGATTGACATTTGCACTATGAACTTTTTACTTTTGGAGACTTCCCACAGTCACCGTATGATTTTCTGAACAGCACAAGAACCAAAACACTTAGCTGTAAAGAGACCCCAGCGTCACCCTGAGTGCAGCGAATTCATTGAGGTAGTAACGTTCCTTATTTATATATTAGAACAGAGCACCACAATATCGACAGAAATTTTGTATGCCGGTCATTGCTTTGACAACAGTGAATGTGAATATTTTGTCGGTCAGAGGACCCAAACTATTCTCCAGATAAACATACCATAAAGTGGGACTGAAATGCTGTAATGTATAATAACAGCTGTGCAATAAAATTGTGAATGTCACAGTCAGACTATTTCTCAGGTTGTCTCAGTGTAAATTGTCGTCTGCCACAGTTTGGAGGAGTGGGATTTAAGCTTGTGTGTGGTTTGCATTGAGAATGCATTATTCATTGGTTCTGTATCTGGGTAAAGATTTAAAGTAAACATGCATCTGCTTGCTTTGGGTGGTTATGATGTACTTTCTAATGATCAGTTCTTTCTGTCACATCATCACAATTATATAAGGTCTTTGTTTCCTCATCTTGCTAAATGTCACAGTACCACTGCAGATAAACACAATGCAATCCAGCGAGTCAAGTTTTAAGAGTGAAAAAAATGGTAGTTTAATGTAACTTTCCATATAAGATGCATGAAATGATTGATTTTTAGTGGCTCTCCTCCTCATCGTATCACTAAGCTGTGTAATTTATTCAGTACATATAGATTTGTATTTAGTGTCCATGGAAAAATGTTTGGCTGTATGTATGTGAAAGATATTTTTTGCTATTTTTGAATTCTAAATAAACGTAGAGAAGCAGAAACGAGACACAGACAAAACGTTACACTTTTTTTTGCTTAGATAATTAGCTCTTACCCACATTTCTGCCAGCTATAGATATTTAGTCACCGATCAGCATTTTCAACTTTCAAGGACAAATTTGTATGTTTTTGCTTGGTTGTCACAATGGCCTTAATTTGTGTTAATCCTTCATTGTACATAATCCAAATGATCTGGATTCTTATTTAGGTTAGTAAACAAATCACCACATCTTTCTTTGATCCCATCATTGTCTCTAACGTTGACCCCCATATGGTCCTGTCTTTAGTTTCAGAACGACAATAACTGCATTGAACTACTTATATAACAATAATGGGTGTGAAGACTTCGATTAATTTGATTTAGTTTCATTGCACGAGATACATTCTCATTGGTTAGTTATTTTGCCATTTGTAACATTTCACAAAGGCATTTTTGTCTAAACATCATCAAGATGCTTTTGTAATGCGTTTTGTGACCTTTTAGGACATCCAGGAGAAATGACACCCCCTTGTGGTGTGAAGAAAAAGATAATCACGTCTACTTATGGTTATTGGGCTGAAATGGACCAGATAGTCTCTGATTTAAACTGTAGGGAAGCGTTAGTTTTAATAAAACAGTACTTTACAATGTTCCCATAAACTTGTATTGTGACTCAGCTGTTACAGTATGTACTGAAGTACTGCGCTTTATTTCCTGAAGTGAAGCTATTTAGGAATGTGTGTTAAAGTCACACCTCGAATTAGTGGCATTTTATCAGCCTAAATGTTTACTGAGAACTTTAAGAGCAGCAAACGTTTTACCAAGAATTGTGCTTTTATCATTTGTGAAAGCTTACAAAAATGTCAGAAATTTGGTGTGTAAACAATGGGAAAAATGTTTTCTTTTTTTTCAATGATACCTTGGCAAACAATGTGCAAATGTTATTTTAGGAATTCATGTTTATTTCACATAACACCAGCCAATAATAATACCCTGAAAAAAACATAACATAACTAGAATACCAGTAATAAAACCAGTGGGGGGGCCGTCAGATTTTTACTGACTGTGTTCAGTTACTACAAATTGCTGCTTGGTCTGAGTTTACAATCTGATTTTATAGATACACAAGGAGACAGTTAGTGTAAGAATGTAGAATTTTAATAAACGCACAGATTACAGGGCAAAATTTAGTTTGACTATTTTGGCCATTTCAAGGACTGTTGCTATATTATGTTCATGTAGTGTGATAGGGAATTAAATATTTTATGTGAAATATTCTAAATGAATAATTCTGAATATGACTGCAGTTCAGAATATGTAGGCATGTAAACAGAGACAGACTGCATATTCAGTATGTTTATGTGTTTATGTCCTAGTGCCTCCATTGAATCTTGTGTATTTGTTTAAGTGAGATGTGTGGACAGGATGAGGACAACAGTAAGTGATGAATGTGTCGATGTATCTGTTTTGAAAGTAGATACACTGTGCATGATTAAATCGAACATTCATTGACACTAAAAGCTTTAATGTTTGAAACAATGAAGAAACACATTTATATCACTGAGATCAAAATACTTTTATTTTTAAGACACAGAAAGTCTGTAAGAAGGACATTTCGTCGCACGCTCTGTCAGAGCTGTGGCCTGGTGGTTAGTGCATGGGTGCTGATGCGTTGAGCTGTGGTGCTCATGTGGGTGTTATCAGTTCTAATCCAGCTTGTGTCATTTCCAGTTCCTGCTCCTTTCATGTTTCCACATCATTTCCTGTCACTTTTACCACCCCGTCAATAAAAGTGTCAAAAAGAGCAAAAATACAGTAAGAACTTTAAAATTAGTCAAGCGTTTTAGTGCTTTGAAATTAAGGATATCACAGACAACAACATTTACAATAAACAAAAATGGATTTGTAAGTCAACAATAAAAAAAGGGTTGAGGGTCTGAATTTTGCAAGACAAACACACTTTCCTGGCAGGTGGCTGTGACCTGAGGTCTGTACATAGCAGAATTTTATCCATATTGATGACATTTATTTGGAGAACTTTTAACTTTTTTTCCATTAACCCTACAGGAGTGTGTAAGTAATTGGGTCTTTGAGCCATTTCGCATTATCCTTTGCCAAAAAGGTACAAATAATTTGTCATTTGTCTGTGCTTGGTATAAATCACTCCAGCCTGTGCAAAGATCAGCAAAAATGTTCTGGCCAGAAACGAAAGTTTTAAAACAAGGGTGTTAGTGCTACTTAAAAGCAGATACGTGGTGTAAATTACCCACTTTAATTTGTTTTGCTGTGACACCAGGGCTAGTCACAGATTAGTGTGTGTGAATCTGTGCCAAAGACACTCATTTTCATAACGTGTACAGGATTAAGGAAATATCTGTGGCAGTAGAATGGAGAACATGACCTCAGATGTTTAGAGGTCTCCTTCCCTCAGCTGTATTCAAGTCAGGAAGTTCACAAGATTCCATAAGTTGTTCCGAGAATATTTACAATAATTGCAGCAGATTACAGTTCCGAGTTTTGCTTTACTGAACTACTGGTTCTCTTGTCAGGATAACAATTGATCTCGCGCCTCACTTCCCATCTCGACACGCTTGAGAGCTTCTCAAAAGAGATGTTGTTCATTTAGATCACTTATTGTGATTAAGGAAACCATTTAAACCACTTATTGTGATTAAGAAACTCCAGGATACAAATATATTTGTAACATCTTGCATTTAATCACAGTTGTCACGTTTTCTAGCTGTGTGTCACCAGAGGGTCATTGTGACTACAACATGATCAATTTGGAAATATCTATGGGGAAAGTCACTTAATAAAAGGTTGTTGGCACAGTCTCACCAAACCTGTCAAGAACATGTGGCAAGAATAGTTTCAAGGGAAAATCAGGTCACAATGAAAACAGGCTTTGTTTCTCTAAGCAAAGTATCACCTACACAGTTTGTTATGATATTTAAACTGTCTGTTACACGTTTGCTTTGCAGGTAAGGGATGCCTGAACATTTTCTAATTTGTGTCACCTTGGCTTATAAAGTATAAGGTTAAAAAGCCAGAGTAACTTGCTCTTTTATGATGCGTTTCTGTGCTTGACACTAAAATCACTAATGTCTCGGGTTAATATTGTGGAACGGTGATGTTGTCGAACCATGCAATTGTTTTTGCAGATAAAACACCTGACTGACTCCATAAATTTTTGTGCTGATTCAGTATGCCATGAAAAGACGGGAAAGTTTACGAGCGCCTGCCTGTACTGGACAATGACAGACACAGAGGATAAAATATCCTAAATGGCTAAAAACAGACTCAGAGGCTAATGCAGTGTGTAAATCTAACCAAAGGAGTTATTTGCAACTGAAGTGAACAGCTATTTTTTTTTTTACCAAAAAATAACATTTTATAATAAACTAAAAATCTAATAATTTCATGTATAAAAGCGGATGCCATTAAAATGGTTCCTCTTGCAAAAGTGACGCATTAATAAAATGTGAATCTTACCATTTTATCTGAATTATGTGGCCACATTTAATAAACTGCTTATGTAATTCAGATCCTGTCTGCTAATGCATTCAAGTGCGTTTAATGTTACATAAATGATTAAAGCTAAAAATGAATAATAGATCAATGGTTTTGAAATATCTCCACCTGTATCAGTGCCAGATTATTGTGTGAATCACATCTATTCTTGTCTTTGCTCATATCGTTCCAAACGAAAATATGCAAAAATGCATCACGCAGAGGAAAAACAAACACTCAAACCAGTCTAAAATACAGAATGCTTTATTGGTAGAATACAGCATCAATTTAGCAAAAATAGTTCTATTATAGACAAAATCTACTTGGTCTTAAAAGT
This sequence comes from Ambastaia sidthimunki, assembly GCA_036877625.1. Classification (NCBI taxonomy): domain Eukaryota; kingdom Metazoa; phylum Chordata; class Actinopteri; order Cypriniformes; family Botiidae; genus Ambastaia; species Ambastaia sidthimunki. The sequence continues at coordinate 14,604 of JAZGTK010001486.1, read as the reverse complement.
CCAGTTCATAGTAACAGCATCTTCAAGAGTACCTACAAGAAAGACAGCATAAACAGGACACGAAAAGAAAATAACTTGGAAAGCATGGAAATACAGTCACAATAAACAGCATGTTGCAAGTTATGCGGCATGTCGTACAGAAATCTAGGGCTTCAGGCATGCACTGCAACAGTGAAATAATACGGCATGAGGTTCTTGCATAATAAAATTCAAAGAGGGAGATAATCGTCTAAGCAGTGAAAATGGACAGAAATACAGGACGCGAAATTTCAACTGTAATAGTCCTATTATGTAAACAGCAGTAAAAGTAAAGCAGGAAATACATCTGTGGTTATTTTACACTGTTCTAAAACACTCCACAGTGAGCTTTTACATCTCCCAAGACATTCAGGCACATGTACGGCCAATAAACCAACATCTCAAATGAGTTATAAGTGATGCTTCACAAAAAGAGAATGAACAGACCTTCTTAAAAGCTTTTTAGATGGACTGAGACATTATGTTTGTTTCCCTGTCTGAAGCATCTTTTTCAGACCCTAATAATTTATTTCCTGGTGCTTGTTTCCTGGTTACAGATTCAATTATGATGTTTTAACCATTGCCGTATAAAATGGAGCATTTACCCTAGAGGCTCATCATTAATGATGCGGATTGGTCAAGGTAATATAATCTAAATGTCTGAATCGCTGCATTTTAAGATTTCAGTACATATACAATGACTAAGACTAAAATGAGACTGTGTGCTTTTCTGTGATTAAAATAATACAGCTGAACTCTGATGAAAATCCCACATTATCAGATGAAGTAGGTAGTGTCTAGTGTCATATATTCAATAACAATAATATTAATAATTACAACACTTGCAAGTTCTAAGAAATCTTTTAAAGACTGGGCAAAAATAAAACTCACATATTTCAGGAGCTTGTAAGGTAAATTTATACTTCATACACAGTAATTGTAACAATAATTGTGTCGATACCTTTGGAGCATTTGAACTAATATTGCAGAAAAATAAATGTAACAGTATTGACAAAGTGACGTGTGTGACTTCACATCAGTATTCCTGGGTGACGGAGGTGAAACTCAGTCGTAAATGACAAATAACTTTAGTGTCATGAAGATTTTAAAGAACATATTTGATATCACTATTTGATCCCCTTTCAACCCAAAACTAAAACACTTCCCTGTACCAATAGTACAAAGCAACAATTCAGCCAACACATAAACACTCAAAACAGACAACACAAACAAGCAAACAGAAGCTGTAAGTTCTCAATTATCTCATGTACCTCAACAGTGACTGTTGGTCAAAGTGTGTTTATACTGATGTGAGGCCAGTTTTACGGTTCTTTACAATTTACAACTACAGTAAACGATTGCATTTGTTTAAAGATGAATCTAGAATGTTTTTTAACCAATGGGTTAAATGAATCTGCCACTTGCTTTCTAACCCCCTGAATGTGAACCCAAACCACTTAGACATCCATCAGCACACTGAGGGTGGGAGAGAGCAGCCATTCTAATCTGACTTGTCTTTTTTCTTTGGTGTAACTTTACCAGCAACTGCAGACCCCACTGCCCCGACCCCTCCCGTTACCACGGAGACCCCGCCTTTGACCAATCCCACTCCAGCTGCAGGAACGCTCGTCACGGCCGTCTTGGTCAGCTCAAAGCTTTTGCTGCCCACCCAGGCCACTCCCCCGAGTGTGGCGCCCACCGCCCCTTTGGTGAAGTTGAACAATCCACCTGTGACTCTCCAGACGACACCTGCTTCATTTTTAGGATGGTCCTTTTCCAAATCTGAAAAAGATTTGAGAACAATTTTTATGTTACAAAACATGCATATGATTTGAAGACAAACATATTAGTATTCAGGCAAACTCCTAACTTTAAGAATTTATCTATATGGCTAATTACAAAAATGTGTGCTACCACTTTCATATTCCATTACACTGAATTAAAATCAAAGTTACAAAGAAACTGGGACTGGATTCACCAAGACAGTTTCACTTTTGTTTCTACGTTTAAAACGAATCGAAAGAGAACGTAATAAAGACCAAGAGACCAGAAGATTATAAAGACGTTTAATGCATTACAGAGAATTCAGAGCAGATTTTTGTTGACTATCACACATGATCCCAGCAGGCCGTTCTCTCGCTCTTCCTGTAAACCACAAAAACACCTTCTGCAGATCAATCCCAAGCAAATACAATTATTATCTCCGTCGGTGCAATTTTTTCAGTTAAGCAACTGTTCCTAAAGCCATGATTTTGAAATCATGCGTTTCAAGACGCTCGCCGGAAAAATAACAGTATTTATGTAAGGATTGTTTTTCTGGCTGATGTTTAGCGAGACTGAAAGCTTCAGGGCAGAATTGTGAAATCAGCACAAATCTACAAACACACACACACACACACACACACACACACACTATCATCTCTTCCCTCCATTGTTGTTCATCTGACATTATACAAAAAAAGCTTCTTTCTTCCGCTGGACAAGCAGCATTTACACACCCCGCAATACTCTGCGGGCCACGAACAGAAATTATATCTTTTACATTCAATCAATATTGTCAAGGAGCGCGTGGCGGGTCCGCGCTGACGATCTCCCGCGCGAATCGATGCGCCGCGTGAACGGCAAGCGGCGCGTCCTCGCGGTCCCGCGGGACGCAGCGGGAAAACTTCCGCGCACTCGCGAGGCGCTCAAGGTCGGCCGCGCGCGTTTCAAAGCGCGGGAGGAGCGCTGAGGTAAACAGAAACAGACGTGAAACGCTTCAGAAATGCGACTGTTCACTATTACAAAACAATAACTGAGGTACTGAAGTGTGAATATTACTTATAATATTGTAATATGTGGCTATTTTTAGTGTTTTCACCGTAACACTTTACAATATGCCCTATTTGTTACACTGAAGGCATTAACTAACATAAACTAACAATGAGCAACAATGTTAGTCAACACAATGCAATTGTTCATGTTGGTTTATTGTGTATTAACTAATATTAACAGACTTTTTTTTTTAAATGTTCATGTTAAATGATGTACTTAACGAATTAATGTTAACAAATGGAAGTTTATTGTACGCATTATTGTTTTTAGGAATGTAACTATTACATGAGAAGACCCAGAGAAGCGGAGGTGGTCAGTGATAATGGTGGTAAACGGCTATCAGTGATGGTGTTGGTGGGTAGGAAACTCACACCTCCACAGATTTAGATTCCCATCCGCTCATGCAATTAAGAGCGAGCTCCCGGCGTCTGGGCCTGGGGAGAGGTAATTACGCTTTTCATGGTACCAAACCTCAAGGCGCTGCGGTACTCTCAGAAATATTCCATTTGTACATTAAGCTTGAGTGAGCAAAATCAGTGAAGCATATTTCAAAAAAAGGAATATGATTATTTTTTAATTTAAATTCTAGTGGCATTGTTTCCAATGCTTTAAACTAGAAGTATGAAAGAAAGACAGACACCATTTCAAGGAGGATGGTTTTTGTGTTTCTTTTAGGATAAAAAGAAAGCAGAATTTGCACTTTTTTCCCCCCACATTTTGCTCTTATTCATGAATTTCTGTGTGAATAGTTTAAATAATCATTCTTAGGTATTTTAGCATTGACATGACAAGCAATTTCTAAGTTTATTGCTCGTAAAACCCCTGGATAAACATGAGAAAAGAAAGAAGAGAAAGAATTAGAGGCCACACAGCTTACTAATCGTTTAACGTCCTCTGCCCAGTTAAAAAAAATTATATATATTAATTTCTGTTTTCTGTACAAAGCCAATATTGCAATAATATACACACACACACACACACACACACATGCAAGCACACACATATATAAAACCCATCCCAGTATACTGCAGAGCCATCAATACACCAACTTCACTTCCTTTTATTGTAAGAATGACCAATTTATTCTTTTTGGCACAACCCTTCAAGATCAGTTCAATTCTATAGGAAAGAGAAAATGTCAATTTGTCTTCAGATGCAGGAAAGAGAACAGTGACATTTGAAGGCTTCGATGAAAAGGTTAAGATATTCTGCGGCGTGTTAGTCTTTCGAACGACAGCCCAAGCTCTGTGAAGGGCTTGCATTAGTGGCTAAAAACCCACTCAACAAGCCCAGTACAAAGGTTACCGTGTTCACCTTGACAGTTAAATAAACATTCACAAAAACAGGATGGAGTATTTCACATGTGCTTCTAGGTGCTAGAAGTATTTAAAGAAACACAGCATTGGCTGCTGGTTCCATTGTACTAGAACACAACAGATACGAAATATCTTGTAGTGGGTTTATGGCTTGGCATACCAGATCTGTCTGTTTAAGTTTGCTATAATAAAAAACCTAACATTTATAGGGGCCTAAATCGTATATTGTTTAATAGCTTAAGATCAGAACAAGAAATCATTTTTACTCTTGTAGCTAGAATGTCTTTGTTATTTTCTACATTGTACACAAAAGATTGTGGAAGTTTTCCATCATCCTAAACATCAATTTGAGACAGAAGCCGACAGCTATCCTAGATACATAAAGTTTTAGGTTGAAGAGGTCTGTGATAGGATCCATACAGCCCCACCTGGAGTGAGATAAGTGGTCTCAACGGTGCGCCGACCGAGCTGAGAAAATTATCTAGGCGTACATGAACGTTCTCATAGGTTCCAATGCTGTCTGCACTCTGTCCTCAACACTATGTTATAATCCTGCTGAGGACGGCCACAAATAAAACCTTTAGATAACACCGTCAAAGCCGCATTCACAAACCAAAAGGCAGAGAATAGAGATAAAGTTTGAAAACGAACAGTTGAGGCAGATAATGTTTTTTCCTCCCAGGAACCCACTAAGGCGGGTACATTTTGTAAAGGGATGAAGAACATGTTCAAACAGGTAGTAAACCCATCATAGAGAAAGAACCATCTCTAGAAAAAGATCTCTTGGGCTCAAGTTCCAAAGGCTTAGGGTACAAAACATTACTTCTTAAACATTATTTAAAAAAACAAGATTAATGTTTATTAATTTAAAACCAAATTTGTCACTTTCCAGTAAAAATTTGGTGCTCTCTCAAGCAGAAAGCTACCAAGATATTAGGGTATTGTGGGGTATCAGCACATTGTTATGCAGTTGCTGAAGTGTTCTGCAGGTGGTTCTTATTGGTCCAAGTAAAATGAGCTCACCCTAAAGTCCCTCCTTCAAAGTCTAGAGAAACTTTTTGCCAGTTTTATTGCATGTCAGGTGAAAATAAGAGGGCTTAGAAAAGTAATAGCACACCTCAACAAGTCGCATGATTAGAGGTACCATGTCCATAGCACAAATGCTGATTATTTATATGCTAAAATTTAGTGATGGGTTGGTTCCAAATCCCTAACCATCTGTATGTGCTCAATTACAGTAGTCATGTTTGTCAGAGCACTAATTAGCGGTCCAGGTTTCCAAAAAGAACCTGCAATTAGTTTTACCTGGCGTGGTACGCTAGCACACACATCTCGATGGGAAGACATATTGGTGTTGTATTGAGCTTACTGTATGTACCAAACTGTCATCTCTTTAAAAACCGGTGATATAGTCGTCTTGATTTAGACTCGCCTGACCTAAGCTGAATTGGATAGCCGAGAATCCAATCCCAACCAATCAAAGCTGAACATGTTCCTGAACGAGAGGTGGGCTGCCAGCCTCCAGCATAAATCTGTCGCCTCTGTAAATTTATGGGTCCATATCAATACCCACATTATCTCTCTGTAGTGCTGAGAAATAATGGTGAAAATATTGTTCTCCTCACTTGGCAGCGAGATTTACAGCCAGCGAGGGAGCAAAAAGAGAGAGAGGGGAAGAAATAAGAACAAGTAAGAAAAGGGAGGGGGGTAATCGGACCTTCCCCAGTGATAAAAACCCCCAGCGGGATTCAGCTCTCCGCAGCTCCACTCCTCTCACCAACAAGAACCGTGTCAGCCCCTTCCCTGCTGAGGTCTCTATTTTTAATCCCTGTGCCCGAGCTGCCTGGGGTAAAATACAATGAAGGGTCAAGTTAAAATGAGGTTTTGAGAGAACAGGCTGGAAGGGAGTGTACTGAATTACTGTTGGACCTTGTCGGACATGGTGTTAGCACAAGAGGCGTCAGGGTGTCAGAATAGCCGCAAACACATTGCAATGTTTTGGTAAGAATAGCAAAATCTTTTTTGGACGTTTTTATTATAAGCACTCAGAAGTGGAGTGACAACTAAATGTAACTGCAGTGTGGACACGGACAATGAGACACACAATAGCTCTGAAAGAAGCTGCTAATAAAAGTTAAGTACATGTAAATTTGACAATTTTGGTACCATAGATCAATAGGAGAAAAGATCAACTAATGCACACCCACCCTAGTTCTGATACGTAAGCAACCTTCAAAAATGACTTAAAGCCCAGAGCAGCCTCCAAAACCTCTGTAGCAGTCGGCTTTACAAGGCCCACCATTGCAAAGATGTCAGCATAGAAGTTTTGTTCAATGATGTGCTGGCAATTATGGGACCCACAAGAAGCTTGTTGAAATGCAGTCTGAATGTTGCCTTCTCCCCTGTTTCCCTGATACATCTGCATTAAATAAATAAATAACTACCAGTGAACCACTTATTGAAAAGGTCAGAGCTTCCGCGGGGTGCACAAGCTTGCCTGCGTCTGACCTATTGAGAGCGACAAGCAAGAAACTCAAACCCTGACACGCATCCTGGTCTTTCCAATGTACGTCTGTTAACTTCAATAACAAGAAAAAATCTTTTCCCAACCAACCTGGTGCCAGGATCTGATAATGTGTGCAAATGAGTCACTGGTCATATCAAGTCTTTTGCCTTCGATATTTATATCGATGGCAGGGTCTATTGTGTTATTTTAAATGCCAGCCCGGTTGCCTCAACAAGCTTACGACAGAAGTCCACGGGTGTCGCCTTGAAAATCGTAACAAAGCTTTTAAAAAATTCACAAGCGTGCCCTTTTTGAAAAACACAAAAGCTGCAGTGAATAATATTCACAAGCTCAATATTATAGCTCGCTGGACATGTTATCATTATTGGACATAATTTCATTTAGTGGAATCTGTGTGGCTCTGCGAGGCGTCTAATGTGAAACTGTGGATGTAGCAGAAAAAAAATCTGTATCTCTGTGGATGTGAGTCATCAACTGAACTAAGGGAAACAGACTGTTATGTAAACACTTTCCATCAAAGTCAATCACGACTATGACTTCTGGAGGAGATACTTCCTAATGGAGCCAAAGCTTCAAGCGTTCCTATAGGGAATCTGCAAAAATGCATTTTTGAAATGCATGAAAATTCAACATCAAATCAACTACAGCTGAGACCAAATGACTTGAAACAGGGCGCCCAAAAATGACAATACTGTCATGATTTACTCACCCTAATGTTTCCAAATCCGTACTTGCCACCTTTTTCCATATAAAGAAAGAAAATGGTGACTGGGGCTGTCAAGCGCCAAATGACATTAAGTATTATCGACTTCAGACCGCTTCTCACAAAAATCAAGACTTCAGACAACTTGGAATAAAGTATGGACTATTTCTGTGACACTTTAAGATTATTTTTTTGTCACTTTGGAGCCCAGTCACTATTCACTGCCAATATTTCCTCCTAAAAATGTTATTCTCACAGAATATAAAGTCATGAGGGTTTAGATAAACTAGAAAGGGTGTAAATGATATAATTTTCGGTTAAACATTTCTAGAAAACCATCAATGAGAGAGGAAAATAGTTTTATTAGTATTAAGATTACTATTATTAGTATTAGCACATATACACACCAGAAAGGAAAAACAGGTTACAAGAATTATTGCATGCACAATGGAGGCCAATGTAGGTTCTATTGTAGCTTTCTGGAGCTTCACCATATATATATTCAGATATCGTATTTCATTCATTTTCATTCTTTTCATACATATTTATGTTTTCATAAAGGAATAAAATCTGAATTTTGAACAACACAAGGAAAATGTCAGTTTTTAATTTTTGGGTAAAATATATTCCTTTAAAATGTTCTGACTATTCTCTAAGACAGCCTTTCTGTAAGACACCTATCACTAGAGCTTCCAGCTGAGCAGTTTCCTGTTCACAGCACGTCAAAGGCTGCAGGCTGAAACAGAACCGACGTTTATTCTATCCGAGAGATAACTGTTCAGTTTCACTTATATGACAAAAACTGTTGCTAAACCTCTACTTTTGGTCACCAAGAGCCTGAGATTGTGAGTGTATGATTCCCAAGCCACGACCTGCATTTTTAATGTTAAGAGTTGCGACACATATCTCAGATCAGATTTCTCAGAAAATACCGGATGTGCAAAAACAACAACGATCTGGATTCAGCGCTCCAGCACTAGTAATTCCTACAGCCCCTATTTCCTCTGATGGATTTCTCTGTTATACAGTGCGTGATTGACAGGTGGATGCCACATCCCTGCTTTTCAGAAGCTGCAGATGGAGGTGAAAAAAACATTTCCTGTAGCTGCTGAGCTTACTGAAGGAGAACCAGCCTGCGGTGCCCTGTCCTGCTTTTCATGTCAGACCCGGCGCTTTGGGGATTCAGAAAGACACGTCAATCTGCAGAAAAAAAGTCTCAGAGTTTGCCGAAAGAAGCTGTAGAGAGGGCCGTACTTTCTGCAGATGAAATACAGAGAACCTGGTATCTGCAGTATGGAAAAATATATCAAAGGGTGAGGCTTTTAAAAGTGGAGATCTCTTATGCAGAGGCTTCTCATATCGCACACATCAAAGGGTTTAGGCTACATAATGTTTGGGCCCGTAACACACTGTGACCATTCAATGCCGAGTGCTCATTTAAGGCATCCCACCCCTAAGCACGTCTATTGAATAATACATCAAGCAGATGGTGTGCAGAATCATCAAGGTAAGACCTTAAATAATTCAGTGCAGGCAAATGCCCCCCTCCCTTTATTTTTTTGTTTACTGTTGGTTTTGCTGAGCAGGGATTTGCAATGATAGCAGTATGCAACAAGCCGGCAATGAGAGGTTTGCTGACCGGGGCAAGGCGTGCATGAAATAACCTTATTATTTTTTCATTTTTGGAGGACAGATGTTTCTCTGGCTTGTGTTTGGACTCTCAATATCAAAACCAGCTTTGACAGGGTGGAAAAGCACCTACAGTATATAACACTAATCTAAATCGTTGCTTGCTTGGTGTACATTTCATTTTAAATGAATTAAAAAATTGCATTTCTTACAAGGGATATAACCAGTCGCTGTTATAGACACGACTAAGCATGAATAGAACAAGACTTACACTAAAGGAGAGACATTGTCAGATTGAGGTGAGCTCTTAAGACTTGGTATGCAATCATTTAGCAATGCCCTAGCAACCACCAAGAGGGCCACGGCAACCACGTAGCAATGTTCTTAAAACCACTAAGATGACTTCAGCAACCGCATAGCACTGCCATGACAACCACCCTCAACAGCCTACTATCTCTGACACAGGCAACCACCACTTACTGTTTCTTCTGAAAATGTACAGGAAAGAAAATCTATTTATAAACTCTCCGGCTTACTTCATCATCCCAGCTAAAGAGTGCCATTTTCACTGTAACTGTTTTAAAGTATCATTAAACTGCACAAAACACTTCTTAATGAGGGCGAACATGACAGAAAATGAAATAATGTTCAGAAAAGCTAAATAAGACCTCATTACTGGCCCTTGAATCATGGCTTCTGATTCGCTCTGTCCCGATTTACCCTTTCACAACAAGCAGCACCGGACTGAGTATAGGTGTCAGAGAGAGAAACAGAGAGAGTAAAAGAGAGTGAGAAACAGAGAGAGAGAGAGAATGAGTAAAGAGACTGAGAGGTTGTTATAGAAAAAACAACAAAAAGGGAGAGAGAAAGTGAGAGAGTGATAAGTGTGTGTGAGGGAGAATGAGTAAGAAGAGACTGAGAGGTAGTTACAAGAAAAAGAACAAAAAAGAGAGAAGAAGAGAGAGAGAAAGAGAGAGCTGTAATAAAGTGTCATAATTTACTAGTCATACTACAGATGGTAAGTAGGCTCCTTGCTGGTTTTCATTGTTCTTTGCCAAAGAGCTGCTGGAGAGCAACTGTCAGCCCTTTGAAAACAGCCGTGGAGAGAGACGCATTCACTCAACCTGTCATTTCACTCTCCATTATGCATCTTTCCCTTTCTGCAAAAAAAATATCATTCCTGCTCGTCACGGCAGAGGAAATAATTGGACGTGAAAAGCACGGTCACAATGCGGTCAGAGGCAGCCTCTGCTTTCCTTAATCCAAATTATTCCAATGTAACAAATTCTGCTTTTCCTGTCCAGTCTAATACAAATACAATTTGCCTGTAAAAGAAATATATGTTGGTATGTACAATCATGCGATAACAGGTCATTTAAACAAAGACCAATTGGTTTAACTATTTGAATGTTATCTCTTATCAAAATTACAACGGTTTACTTTCTTAATGCACGATTTATCAATGCATGTTATTCCAAGGACAAAAATATTTTTCTTTGTAATCTTTTATCAAAATGTGAAACCTTGGTTCACCTTTAAAATGACTTTTCAGTTTACATCTTACTTGCAACCAATTTGGCATGACTTCAAAGACAACACTACAAATTCAGTTTGACATGCACTGTTAGGAAAGTGTATTTTAAACAAGCCTTATTCAACACTTCTTGAAACACAAGTCAACAGTAACACTTTACAGTAAGATTCCATTTGTTAGCATTTATTATCTACCCTAGTTATCATGACCCTACAATTAACAAAACTTAATCAGCTCGCAATAATGTTACATTTAACATTTACTTTCTATCCAACATTAGTTAATGCACAATGAACTAACAAGAATAAACAAAGAACAAGAACATCCAAATAATTAACTAACATTACCAAAGATTAATAGATACTGAAAAAATATATTGTTCATTGTTAGTTCATGTAAGCTAATGCATTCATTAATGTCAACGAATGAAACCTTTTAGTAAAGTGTTAGCAAGTCAACATATAACGTTAGTCAAGATTCCAGATGCCAAAAAGTCATGATACAAACAATGCTGTGCTAAAGTTCCCCAAGGAACTCACAGATCCTTCAAGACCAGAGGGAAAAGTTCTGAGAAAAGCTTTATTGGACCGTGTTGTGACAGATAATAAACCAGGCCGTAAAGCCAGCCGATCCGCATCATTTCCGACGGTTTCAAAGTCTCTGTCTTGAGTCTGTGAGACGGCCCAGCATGACTGTGCATATAATGGCCAGTAAGCGTCATATTTCCCTTGGTTTGTGACAAAACATTCAAGAGACGAATCTCTCTGTGATCAGACAAGCACGATAAGCTGACATTCACAGATGGTGCCCACAGCCACTGTCCAAAGTAAATTGACAATATCTATTTGTGTGTGTGTACCTAGGTGCCTAGTTGGTATGCACTTGTTGTTTGTTACACTGGACAGATTCCATTCATCTCTACCCATTAAACTCGGAGGGCTCGGAGGGGCCATCAGCTTACAGAGTGACTCTGGCCAAGAAATAGCAAAATGAAACAAAGAAGGCCACATGTTCTTAACTCAGATCTATGATGATGGATATGGTTAGCGAGTGCACTTACATTTGTGGCCAATGAAATAAATGCACCATCATGCCAAGTCTGTCCAATAGAAGTGCTTCGGACATTAACTAGATGCATTCTAAAATCTACACTAAATTACCCAGAATTCAATTTGCTCCTGCTTGCCTTCAGGGAGGTCTCTACGACCTGGAGAGAGCTATCTGTTAACATTACAGTTCATCTCAACAGCCGCGGCTGGGCTGGCGCAGAACTTTACAGTCCGATAAAATCCACCTCAAATTTCTTGTGTTGCACCTGATTCTTATATCATCCGTCGATGCCGGACTGTCTTTAATTAAACGCATTACTTACGATGAAAAACAATTCGTGAGAAGAAAAATGCAACCGTCTCGCAACCGCAGGCTCCTCTCCACACCAGAACCTATCCATCATCACGCTCGGGCTCTTTGATCAGCACATATGTTGATCTGTGTCTTGGGCTTCGGGGACCTAATGAAAACGGCGAGGCAGAAGCACAGGTGAACGTTGCACCAGGAGCCCGTCTGGCTGATGGCCCATCCATCATGCTTTTTCAGCACATCAGATTGAGGCTCTCGCATGCACTGGATCTGTCAGGATGATGGAACAGCCCGGGTGGCTCCAAGCAAACAGGGTGGAGGAGCAAGAACTCAATAATGCACAATTTTTAACCATGATTAACTTAGTTTCTACTTTTTAAAATAACGTCAAGGCTGACTTTATTTTAACAGCTCTTAGAGGCTAATTAAGAAGCGAATATATTACTCTTAATGTTTAAGGCAAAGTTCGGCCAGTTAAATTGTATATAAAAATATAATCAAATAATTCGAAGCATCAAGCTTTGCGTGTTGCCAAGCAATGCACTGACTGGAAGTCCACTATCCAATCCGCTTCCACTCGCTGAGTGAGCTGTCCTACTGACGTTATACTACATATCAGCTCTTATGCACCGCTGCTTGGCCAATCAAACTAAAAGTCCAAAATGTTGTATGATGCTGCCTATATACTTGCATTATGTTAAAAAATTATGTTCCCACTGTAGGAACTGTCAAAGCAACCATTGGACACTGCAAGTTGGGCATCACGGCAAAGCCGATCATATATATCGACCCCTTTCCCAACTCAGACTGTCAGGTCTGTCAAATTAGACACTGAGAAAATAATTTAAGTGAAGCGGGAAAACTCAGAATAAACTGACAATCATCGTACAGTACACTATATATAGTCTAGGGAAGTCTATGGCAACCTTCGGTAGTGACTTCGGTAGTGACTTGGAGAGACCTGTAATTACATCTGTCAAAAATGTCAGTTATCATATTTTTTACATAATTGGATCAACAGAATCAATGGCATACAAGAAAAAGTCTTGAAAAAGGGCCCTGATGGCTAAATATACACCCCTGCAAGCTATCAGAGGTCTACGTGAGCTTCAGCTAAAGCAACAAACTCACAAATTAGCCCACAATCAGGCTCTACGGCATTGTGTTTCTCAAGTTTACATCAGTCCAAGCCTGTTCGCTTTGAAAATAAAGTGCAATCACACTGACGGGGCTTGACAATTTCAACCTGATTGAATTTCGCTGTCGCTCTCGCGCACTACAACACACAAAGAACATAATTGTGAAACAGCTACGTTCTGCACCTGTAATTTGCTAAAAATTACAACCCTGCCTTTCATTGGAAGTCTCCTCACATTTGACATTTAGAGATGAAGAAAATCACGTGTAAATGTTGCATCAACAGAAGAAAACTGTGCGCTGTCTGCTGTAGCGCACAACCCTCGGGGAAGATAGCTCCATTTCTGCTGTATTTTTCCACATGAATATTAGCATGTGGGCTAGTCTGTCTGGGTCTGTTTCAAATCATTTGAAAGGAAGTCAGTCTTATACACTGTAAAGGGACTCATTCTGTACGCCTACACCATGGGGCACAGTATATGGAGATTAACAGAAAACAGACACTAAATAGACCTTATTAACTCAATAACTGATATATCTAGGTCAAATTCTTGCTATGCTGTACATTTTCATATACCCATCATATATGTTTTAATATACTGGATAAAATCATACACATTTTTATATATCATACTGGTTTTTCAGTTTTATAAAAGCATCACACACGTGATCACGGTGTAGATACAGACCTAAAAATGTAGCGTATTAAAGCCTTCACCCACCTGGTGTCACTTCATTGAATGCTAATCTTTCATAATTAACAAGAAGTGGGTCCTGAGAGAACACGCCATTCTGGACTAGAAACCCAAGGCAGATCTAGATCAGGCTTCTGACATACTGATCTAGGATCAGCGTTTATGTCAATCCTACTTGCTATTTGCTCAGTAATAACAAGGCTGATCCAAACAATTCTCCTCCTTGTGAACAGGCTCGCTTGTGTACCCAACCCACAAACTCATATCCTATAACATGCCACTCACTGTGATTGCCATTTCTACTGAAAATCACCTAAAAGGTTTTTATACGTCTACAAAAAAAAAAACACGCCCCAAATCAGAACAAAGCAATTTAATGCGCACAGCATGAATCCGGCGCTTTTTATGTGCGTTCCCAGCAGCAAAGAAAGAGAGAATCTTGTGATATAATAAACTAATTCGAGATCCGCAACGAGGCGGCAGTCAGAAAAGCCGGAGGACAGGCGTTTGCTATCACACAATCACCTGCGATGCGCCGATGGGTGGCAAACGCTGGCAAGGATCCCAAAGCAATTCACGGCAACATAATGGGGCAGTTTAAACTAAAAAGATTGTTTCTGGCTATGCAGAGACATTAGAGCCCACACCTCCAATGGGCTGTTTATAAAGAGTCAAGACAAGAGAGCTCTGTTTTTTCTCGCTGTGTCCCTGGACATTAAGATCAAATAGGGCTGAGAAGAAAGAAAAGACATTGATCACAGCACGGCCACAAAAAGCCTAATTTATCTTAAGGATGTTCAGTTACTGAAGGGCCTTTAATTCTTAATAAAAGACATTGATAGCCCACATACCAGTTATGCCAACTACAGACA
>JAZGTK010001485.1:1860-30953 GCA_036877625.1 Ambastaia sidthimunki | reverse complement strand
TGTGTGTGTGTGTGTGTGTGTGTGTGTGTGTGTGTGTGTGTGTGTGTGTGTGTGTGTGTGTGTGTGTGTGTGTGTGTGTGTGTGTGTGTGTGTGTGTGGAGGGGGGAGGTGTAGTGGTGTAGGGCACGGTGCCAAACACCAGGCGCCACTCTTCCAGCACGATGACTTCATCCCCTTCCAAAAACCTATCGTCTATATTCATCATAAATTCACAGCCTATGCCTTCATCCATGCACACGAAAACTCATAGGAACTACCAGCTAACATTAGTGTGTTATTAAATTGCATGCGACATAAATGCATCATCAACCTAAACCTCTGCCCTTTCAGATTTGGCTTGGTCTCCATGGCTAGTTTGCTGTGGAAACAGGACATGAGTTGATGCTGTTCTTGCTTGCAAGATTTTAGCACAGGTCCAGTCACACTGCAAATATGGTAGTGCTTGCATAAGTAATTATATTAACACATAAATGACATTAAAACATGTCATTTGTCAGGATTAAGAAATGCTCAAATTAAACACATTTAGCTAAATACTAAATTACTGTAAATGCGTATAAAAATTCCGTACCAAAAAACCACATAACAATCTTACAGTCTCAATCTCTCCGTAACAATCTCTACAGCCGCATACAGCTGGAGCTGAGCATCAGGCTAAATCTTCAAATGCGTGTTGAAACACTGTCCCGAGGCGTTAACAAGCACTCTTCTGTTTATATAAATCACTGTAAACTCATTCCCAGAGCATGTTTCAGCAGTTATAGAGTGTTTTATTACAAACATACACAAATATCAGCAACTGTTTCAAAAAGCAAATGCAAATAAATAAAACTTCAACCTTGTTAAAATGTATTATATAAACATACACATGAAAAATTACATACACCTCTATGAACAGCATTTAGATGTTGCCTTTATTTTGGAAAGAATTAGCAGTGCTATCCTGGTGGCTTGGCAACAGCATTAAAGATAATTACTGAAGCTGCTTGGAGTCTTTTATATGCTGTTAAACTGTCCTCATTCTCTCATACACAATTATTATTCTACTATGTCCTGAAAACTTTACATAAACAACTACGTGTATTTTTGGGGTGCAGTGAAACTGGAATTTGTTTGTTTTCATAGATTTGTGTCCTCATACTCCAATAAGGATTCCAGAAAACAAACTGTCCTGGAGAATTGTGAGGGCTGAGCCTGTTCCATTGTCGATTAGAATGGACACATACTCTCCAGCCTGTGAAATACAAACCATATACACTTGTGAAGTTGTTTTGTTTGCTTGTTTGTTGCATGTATCTGTCTATGTGTATATTTACATCTTCAATAGCTCTATCTTCACATAGTACAGTGTTCTTTAAAAGTAGAACAGCCAAACTGTCAAAAGCTCTGGAGCAGAAGAGGCCCCCAGGGGCCCTAATATTGGGCTTTTCCCCATGCTCTGCAACTTCTGCCAGCATTATTGGCAAGATTTCTGAAGTTTTTGGTTGTTTTTCATCTGTAGAATTATTGTCTACATTAAACAAGCTTTTATGTGGCTGTGTTATGTTTGTTAGCAAGTCATACCTGTAGGTAAAGCATTCCTGTCAGTAGGATACTGAATACTCCCCCTGTGGTGCTCACTCCAGTCACCGTCTCTAAAGACCTGCATCATTGTAAACACATTAACCATGGACTCATATGCTAGATTAACTGTGGTTTTAGCAAAACAGTTCAGATGGACAGAACTGTTAGGACATTACTGGATGTAATTATGAATCATTAATACTCACACATTAGTCTGACACAGAGACTCTATACATATGGAGGCCTTGACACTGTCCCTCTGCCGAGCCTGAGGCCTTTTCTGAGACTCATTTGATTCTGAAAGGAAACATGCAATGCAGAGTTTAAGGGATTATGGCAGGCAGAGACAGCATTTAGAACAAGGACCCCACCCCTGTTCCTCTGAGCTTTATCTAAGGGACAGCCTGCTGGATAGGTCAATTTTGCCACACACTCTCTGGGTGATGCAATCTGGAATAAGGCATTGCTTCAGCTTGTAGCATGATGCAATAAAGCTTATTTTTTCATGTTTCTAATAGTCTAAACAGATCTGTTTGTCAGTTCATATTAATTGAGATGCTTTGATTGGCATTAAAGTGATATATCCACTGCTTTAGGATTTACTCTGAGGTGGTGCTGGTGAGCTGATTTTCTCTCTTTTTACTTTTATTTGACACTTTTATCCAAAGCAACTTTTATTACATTCAAGGTCTTGTATATTAGTTTGATTTATTTGTGTGCTTCCTGGAAATGAAACCTTTGACCTTGGTATTGCAAGCACAATGCTGAGCTACATGAACTCGAACGCCAAACTAAGGCTGCAACCATAGACACAGCATTAAAGTGGACCAAATGTAATCTAAAACTCTTATTATTATATATTATACTCTTATTATTATAGTTTGGATTCACGTCTTGTTCCTCTGACCTAATCAAAACATAGTATGCAGATATTACTAAAACCTTTTCTTTCTTAACAGACAGTAGACTTGCACTATCACACATGTGACTAATATATATCCTAGTAACAAATAAATATTTATGTTTGATTCTCTACAGTGTGTACACCAATTACATAATCATAATGCCATTTATCTGAGTTCCTGAGTTCTATGGCCTTGATTAAACATTTCTGAACATTTTACATACCCAATAGCAGACTAGCTGTGAGCTGGTAGAACCCAGATACTGGTGCTGTATATCGGCCACTGCTGGTGTTAAAGCCCTGTCCTCTCTGATGGAACTGCTCTGTGTTGGAAGGCTGTGGAAAACACACAGAACTGGAATTATTGAATACGCCACTGCCAGTCTGTTGCCATGCCAGCTGTTTCACCATCAGCCAAAGACAACGTTGCTCCTTAACCAATATACCTAATAAATTCAGGGCAACTTCTGATAGTTGAAAGCCTCTGAGTTAAAGTTTAATTTCACAGGTTTGGAGATGCTACAAGTCACTGCTGATGAATTGCATAAACTGTTTCTAGTTGGGATGGGATTGTTTTTTCCACTCACAGTGCTGAAAGGCTGGAGCTCCTGCAGACTGCGGCGGGGGACAACCAGGTTGTGCTGCAGTCGGCAGCGGAAAGCCGTTGCCACACGAGGAGGCTGATCACAGAGCAGACAGTGAGTTCCTACCATCTCTGAGTGGAAAAAGAGAGACAAGAGAGTGGCAAGACTTTAATGTGAGTTAACTGTGACTCTTCATTTTTTTTTCTCAAGTTCTTTTGGTAAAGAGAAGATCAAATTCCCACAAACCCAGACACATCAGACTTAGCTGTTTGAAATCTGACAAGGCAGATCGCCGCTGCTCAGACTTAAAACACTGAAACACAGCCAGTGGAAAATGTTTGGAATTGTCTTTGACTGACACTTGGCGGCATATAAAGCCATTAAACAATCTCACAGTGAATAGGAGATGTAAATATTTGGAGTGTGTGAATGTGTATGAGCAGACAGAGGGGATGGAAGTGTGAGGCGATGAGAACGCTGGTGTGTATGAGCGAACGGCGCCACTGCGCTTTTCTGTGAATAAGAGCCTTTATGTTTTATATTGCTGTCAGAACAGCCTGCAGCTCACCGCACCAGAGCACAAACAGACCTGTGTCTGCTTTCCTGGCAACTCTCCAACACTCATTCCACACACACATACACGCACACACACAAAATCTGGAATCCATGGAATTCATTGGCCAGGCCAAGTCAAATCCACGTCCTGGAAAATTACACCTATTAAGAGATCAGCCCAGCCCACGATCAGAATAGCTCCCTCCCCAACAAATGAGCATGACAACACACATCCCAAAACATCAAGTAATGCTGAAAGTGAACTAGCCAAAACAAAAACATACAAGCATAAATCCACACAGTTGTTAGACCAACAGGATACACATTCAGATGTGTTTAACAAACTTTTTTGAGAATTGAGGACAGTGCAGTTATTTCATACTAAATTAAATCATATTTAATGCACTTTTATGGTGTTTTTGTGTATTGCTTACATCCTTTACTTTAATGTATAAAGAGACATGCCATAGTGTCTGGCATAGTGTGCAAATTTTGCCAGATGTCTATAATGTGCAAATGGACTTGTGTCTACAAATTCCTCTGTACCTTTCAATTTGACTTGGAAGTCCTGTATCAACTCTGTATGATGAGGCAGTAGGGGGCCTGGAGGACCAGGAGGCCCCTGGGGGCCCGGAGGGCCCGGTGGACCTGGGAGGCCATGCTGGAAATGTAAAAAAAATTGAAATTACCATAACATTGCAGACCAGTGCATAACCAAGGAGAAATTGATCTAAAAAGGTGGACAAGGATTAGTGTTTATCTTAGTTGATATGGTGTTGTATAGACCTCAGTGTATACCAGTGTTAATGCTTGTATATATTTTAGCAAATGTCTTAAAACCTTTATTTAATATACTATATTCTGTGTATTAGTATGATTCATGTTAAGCAGTACATGCAATTCAAACAGTTCTCCCTTTAGGTCTTTCACTTAAATCACAGATTACCTTTGAGAGTCTTCTGTTTCCTCTTGGTTTTTTATTCCCTCCCTTGTTAGAGTTGTCCCTAAAGGCTATCCATGTCCTGTGTGGGCTCACAAAGGCTATGTCAGAGGATACAGTCTCCTGCAAAAGTTATTCAAAATTATTATTTCAGGTTTTATTTCAGTCATGTTCTTCAGTGTATTTAAGCTCTCACTACAGCCAACATGCAAACTCTTCCTGCAGAAAGGAATCCGTAATTAAGAATGAGGTCACATTCTCCACAAAGTTTACAATGGTCATTACAATACTTTCCCTCATGTCTAATGGTAGTCACACCCTTGCAATAAAATTCATTGAATTATTGCAGAGGCTGCGGTTCTGATTTACGAGATTACAAGAATTCCCACAGTGCCATTGTGTTGCTCCCTTTAGGCCCTGACAGGTGAACAGCAGGTGTGTGTATGGAAATATGACTTACAGGACTCTCAGTGCTGACTGTATTGTTCTCCTCCTGGAGCTCCAGACTCTCCTCACTGTCTTGTGTGCTGCATGTAGACAGCAGTAAACTCAGCAGCAAGGCCTTCAGTGCCTCTTCTGCCCCATGCCTGAGCTTCATGCTGCAGTGTCAGTAGATGAACGTCCAATTTACTCAACCCCTGCTTGGCAGCTCAAAGCACAGCTTCCATCACACCGCAAAGAAGTGACCGAACGTCCTTTGGGTTTACACGGTGAAACTGATCCTTAGTACAAAAGATCTGAGGGTGGAGGTGACAAATACAGATGAGGAATTACTTCTAGTACTTCGACAAGAGTCTTTGGTTTCAGGTAGACTTCGGTCTGACGGTAGTTCCCAGGCTTCAGACTGGGAGATGATGTCCTTCAGTAAATTCTAAGTGTTGTTCTTTTAGGGGTAAAGAAAATCCATAGTTGGTTCGAATCAGTTCACATCAGAAACGTACATAGTGATGTGAGATTTGTCTGTAAGGTCCCACCACTTGTGTTCTCATTCGCACACAGTCCACCTTGTGTGTCGTCCAAGACTCTCTATGCCTCCTGACTATAGTCTAAACTCTCTAAGCTTCAGTTATGGATGTCTAGCCTGATGTGTTATAGTCACGCACTGTGTATAGGTGTGTGTATTCCATAAATACTCTGTGTGTGGTTTAATTAATGTGTTTGTTTATAGTTAGCATCTGTTGCTCAGCTGGGCCGTGATTGGCTATGGTGAAGCTTGTGAGTGGTATACACAATCTCTCTCAGTGGGTGGTATCTCACCTTGAAACACTGAATTGTCTTCTGATCCTGCCGGTGCCTTTGCACAGTTCTGTCTGTTTATGTTTTGGTAATTCCTTCAGTGATGATAATTCATTTCGTCAGTTGAGTTCTTGCCAGTCTCTGCTTTATTCCGTATCCACACTGCGTCTCACCTCCTATGGCTGTGGGCTGCTTAGGCAGGATTTTACTGTTTTGAAGGCTTCTTTTCGCGCTCCACTCTTTTTAGCGTTCTCCCAGACCAGGCTCCTCCTCTAGTTTGTCCACTCCTCCTGATATCTTTTGCTCAATCTTGGCCTGTCACTATGTCTCTCTTCAGCCTTCTGGCTCTTTTATCGAAACCCCTGTCTCACACTGTCTGTCTCTCTCTCTCTCTCTCTCTCTCTCTCTCTCTCTCTCTCTCTCTCACAATGTGTACATGGGTCCCCTTTTCTTATTTGTCTTGTGTTTGGCTCATTCGTCTGTTTCTGCCAGCCCTTACTCTCCTCGTCATCAGCTGCAGGGTCCTAGTGCCTATGTTATGGGTTTATAAGTGGATTTAGAGTAATTGCAGGGGTTTATTCTGCTCATAAATTTTGCTTCCAGGTGAATTACCAGAGATGGAAACCTCACAGATTTAAGACTTAAATGTTACAAAAGGGTGTTTTGCTTAGACTGTTTACACATTTGGTTTTAATTTGTGTGTGTTGTTCAAACCAAAGTTCAATTCCAACTTTCCTTTATTCTTAATTCATCAAACAAACTTAAGCTTCAGTCCCTCAAACTATATCCAGAATTTGCTAACAGTGAGCAACATTTGGGTGGGGCAGAAATGTGCATTTTAGATATGCTGAATTGTACTGGTGAAAATGATGACAGTTGGGAGGAAAGTTGCACACTTCCACAAACCACCACACCTCTCTCTTTATCTGTGTTTGGGTCTTGCTCTTCCTGGCTGACAGAACAGCATCTGTGCGGGTCTTTACACTTTACACAACCTCTGTTTTGCTACCGAAGCTTTAAAAATGTTGGCCGTCATGAGCCTAATTAAGTGTCATTCTTGACAAAATTCAAATAAAAGAATGTTGGCACCGTCTCTTGGCAACATTCTTTCGAAACAATCAAGATAATTAAACTGTGAAATGGTTGCCACACAAACCGCACATGCTAAGGGAAAACAATATTATTTTCAACTTGAATCAACATGTTTAGAGTTGACTAGAACAAAGTAAAATAGAGCAAAAAAGAGATTAAAATAGGGATTTTGTTTCCCAACCATTGATGTCCCCCACAGGTTCTTTCACAACCCCATCCCCAATTCACACTTCACATTTTTTGTTCAAATAAAATGAACTCTGGTGCAGTTGTTCTGTTCATGTAAGTATGAACGCTGCCATCTGAACCTTGGTGCACACCAAACAAAAAAAGTGAAAAGTCGGCCTATGTTTCCCTTTAGTTTAGTGTTCCCCATAGTGTGCTTGTTCTACTGGCGTTCACATTATGTGTATTACATATTTAGGTATTGACAACAGAATAGATTGAGGGCTTGGCAACTGTGCTGTATATGTAAAAAAGTAATTCTACCCTTAACAAGCAGGAGAATTGGTTTTCTGTGTTGTTGTTGTCAACACACGTATTCATGGATGCCTGCATCTCTCTCAATTAAAAAAGGTTTTTAATAGAAATTACTTTATTTGCAAAACAATTTATTTGTATATTTATGTGCGTAATCGTCTAGTAGTGTGAACACAGAAAGGCCAAAGGAGTAGATGTTAATAGAGTAAATAGACCCAGACAAGTAGAGTGAATACTTACTGTACTTGAAAAATGTAAAGCACTGCTCATTTAATTAGCATTTTTCTTTTTTCATAATTTGTCCAATTGTTTATATTTTCAATAGCAAAGATACAATGAAAAAAATCTATTTAAAAAATATAAAAATACAATTTTAGTCATATCACCTGCCCCTATTTTGTCCTAATTGGCCTGTTATTATTCATTTTTTTTATGTTTTGTTACATTGTAGGGCTAAATTTTAATAAGGGAAATTAGTTTGGCTATACTGCTCAGTAACTTTCAAAATAATCTCAAGAACCAACATGGAAAAAAGAATCACCATAAGATCTTGCCTGAAAAATCATGATGTGACTGTCGCTCACCCCTGTGACAGTGACTGACGCAATTCTAAAAATCGCATTGGTCAGTACAGTTGTACAGTTGTACTGACCAGTTGTACTTTGTAACCACTGTCCCGTGCAGCAAATCTTCATACAATGGAGGAATTCCTGGTGCTGCTTTGACTCTGTTAAACGTTTGTTTAAATGTTTAAGTTTTCGGTTGGTGTGACCTAGCGATAAAAATACAAATGTGAACGCTCAGTAAACCAGGAATAATTTTTACTGTTATTTGGTCTCAACCAAAAGAACCAAGAGAATCAGCCTAAATCCTTAATCGACATCAAAGCGTTACTTTGATGTTATACTGGATGTCATCCTGCATGATAATTTATTCATTATTATTTTGTATAAGTAGACAATATCATGATGATTCACTTTTAAAAAATAAAAACTGTGTATGGAGAAACGTTCTCCCTAAGCGTTTATTAATTCAGAACCACTGTCATAATATTTAAAAACATACATCAAGTATTAAGTAATTGAAAAACACACTTCTGAAAGCCAAAATAAACAATCCTGAAGCTATCTAGCAGTTTGTGGTTAGAAACAGGTGATGGTGGGCAGTGTGCTTAATTAAGTCCTGGTTAAGAGGATTTGAGATTACTAGATTACTAGCTCAGTATTGGCAGGTGTGATTAGACGGTCTCCATATACTGTACACAGACAAACTTTTCTAATGGTTACAGCAGTTTTACATACACTCAGGCTCAGAACAGATGTTTTATAAAAGGATTCATGTTCTTATATTGAAGATCTTTGACTTCATTTAGGAAGCGGCACCACTGATCTTCTGCTGCAGTGATTTTATTAGCAGAGAGTGTAAGTACTAAAGACTTAATATATAAGCTATGGCCAGGATTACACTGTCTAATTATATAACATTTCCTCATGCTGTATTTAGCCATATTAACTGTGAATAAAGCTCTCTGTGCTTTTAGAGTATAAACATGGAGCAAGATGATATTTCACCGTTGCAGCACTTTGTGGTGGCCAAAAGGACAGTCAGTGCTGTTTTTGATCAGCTGCTGGAGTTTGTTAGAGAGGCATCAGATTTTGTAGAGGGTAGGTTGGATTGATGAACTGTATTATTTCTAATTGCTATTAAAATGTTGTTCATTTCTTGTTTATATGTTGTTGTGTTTGCCAATATGTTGTTGTTCTATGTATGTGTAGTCTGTTTGAATTACTAAAGGGTACCACGGTGTTACCATGTTTTTTGGACACATATGGTAATGTGATGATTCTTGAACACATAAATTATAGTTTGGTAGTATTAGTTGTGTCATTACTACCTTAATTGCAAATGATAATAGATCACATGGGTTTTCAGAACATTCCCATTCCATACCATTGGTCACACTAACAATAAGTCCCACCCCAAACTCGCATCATTGGTTGAGAAAGGTTTGCTATGTGGGACTGGTCGGGATGCCTAAACCAACAGAGCAATGTTTTTATAACGTTTCCAATTTAAATCGCCATTATATCATACTGTGACAGTACATTTTTGTAAGGGTTGCTATTATTTCAGTCCAAACTGTATTCCTCTCCTAAAGCTTTGGAGAAAACTCAGAGGTGGTATTTGATGTTTGTTGTGTATATGTGTGTGGTACCCAGAGACCTGGAGGAGTGAGGATCTAGAGCATGTAGCTGAGGAAGAGCAATGTCTGCAGATCCAGGCCTGCTCAAGGAAACTCACCGTCATCAAAGATGTGTTAGCCCGCAGACATATGAAGGTGGCCTTCTTTGGCAGGTAAAACCGCAGTGATGACTGATCTAAGCTTACTGGTATGTAAACCAAATGGAGACAACGGGCCAGTAGAATGACATGGATCATTAATGTTTTTGCTTTATGTTTTTAGCTCTTCAGGTGTTCAGCCAAATAAAATAGAATATTAATTTTTTTATATGCATAGTGAACATATACAATACATTATAACCGTACATACAGAACCATGAACTGTAGTGTTTTAACATCAGAACAATTCTGTTTGAGTCTTAAATCAATGAAGCTTAACAGTGGGTTTGTTCAGAACTAGTAATGGAAAGAGTACAGTAATTAATGCCATGCTCCGGAAGCGTGTACTGCCCAGTGGAATCGGCCACACCACCAACTGTTTCCTGAGCGTGGAGGGCACAGATGGAGAACATGCCTACCTCACCACTGATGACTCTGAAGACAGGAAAAGCATTGAAGTATGCATATATTATGTAGATGCCAGAGCTCTTCATGTTTGTTTTCTGGTGTTTGTCATTTATACTACATTTAAAGCATCAATACAGAGCTATTGGCCTCTATATCGCCATCTCTGGTTGAAACATAAAATTGCAAGTTCCTTGCTGAGTAATTTTCTGAATGTGGATGATGTTTAAATTTAAATTTTATATGTTTAAAAAACTACAAGCATTCCTGTCTGTTCTTAGCACCTACACATGAGATTTAGTGCTGAGTATTTTTCTTTCTGTTTATGAGCATGATGTAACCACTCAGACAAAGAACTGATGTTTCTGCGAAATCAAACCTGGCATCTTAAATTATAAATCATTATTATAAAGTTACAGTTGTGAATCAGGATAAAATTATTCACAACTGAATCTAAACTAAAATGAGACAAGAGTTTTGAACACTAATGTTTTATGTACTTCCAAAATTTTATGTTAATTTTTTTAATTTACATTTTGCAGCTTTATTGTAATAAAATAATAACAACAATAATAATAACTGTTACATTAACCTACAGAAGCATTATCTGTAACATAATGAAAAGTTTCAGCAACTTTCATAAGCCCCTTTTGCTAAATAAAGTTCCTTAAAATAGATAACATATGTGTGTAAAGCTCTTCCAATATCATGGAATGATTTCAATGCTTTGTGTCATACTCTGTCTTGTTGAAGCTCCAACTTTAATATCTCTTTGCTTAACAGACAGTCAATCAGCTGGCCCACGCTCTGCATATGGACAGAAATCTTGACTCAGGCTGTCTAGTCAGAGTGTTTTGGCCCAAAACTAAGTGTGCCCTGCTGAGAGATGATCTGGTCTTGATGGACAGGTGAGGATGAGCTTGGATTGTCAGGACTGGATTAAGGTCCTGCAGGGTAGATTGGCACACAAACAACAGACAATCGCTGGCATACTCAGAAAGTCCTTGGCAGATACATTGACTTCTACAAGGATCTCTACAAGGTTTGACGTGTTATGAAGGGGGGCAAGTAAAGCACTAATGGATTTTGGCAGTGCTGACCTAAATATATCATGGGTGGTAGAAACCTGTTTGGTGTTATTTTACTTAGAATACTTAACATCTTTCATTTCTGATTGCTGTTTGCTGACAGGCAAAACAGACAACAAGTCGCCTGATCTAAGATCAGTGATGAAGAGCAAAATTTGATCTGTAGCTGAAATAATAATGACCCATACTCCTCTCACCCATCAGCCCGGGCACTGATGTCACATCAGAGCTGGACAGCTGGATTGACAAGTTCTGTTTAGACGCTGATGTCTTTGTGCTTGTGGCCAACTCTGAATCTACCATCATGAACACTGTAAGCAGACAAACCAAGCAATGTCACAAAAACAAAACAGGTGTTTGTATTGCTCACCAAACAAAATGTTTATTTCTTATCCTCATTTTTATTAAATGTGTTGCTTTTGTGTTTCATTTTGTTTGCAAAGGAGAAGCACTTTTTCCATAAAGTGAACGAGCGCATTTCAAAGCCCAATATTTTCATTCTAAATAATCGCTGGGATGCATCTGTTTTGGAGCCAGAGTATCTGGAAGATGTAAGTTTTATGACATATGACTCATAATCTGAATTTGTAAGTCACTGGTAATTCACCCCATAAGACCACTGAACAAAGTGAGATTTGTGTTTGATGCATATTTGCAATTTTCTTTTTATAGATTCAGTATGCTTGCACTTTATATATATTTGTTTATTAATAGAACCTGATGTACATTTAAAAACAACTATCTAACAATGCTAAGGTCATGAATATGGGTCATTGCACATACCATATAATATATATTTAATATATTCTAAACTTTAATATAACTTTAATATGCCAAATGAAAAATAATTAAACTTGTGATCCATTAAGCATTACATAACAATGTAGCACAGCATGCACTAAAATGTGTTTATGATATTAAAGTTATTATGTCTGTGTCGTGTTACAGATTTTTTCACTCAACGTGTGATAATGGAATTTTTCATTTTCTTTAGTGTCTTGTTTATTTCTTCATTGTCTTTCAGGTGCGGAAGCAGCACATGGATCGCTGCATCAGTTTCTTAGTGGAGGAGCTGAAGGTTGTGGACCTTAACAAAGCACCTGACCGCATCTTCTTTGTCTCTGCCAAGGAGGTGCTGAGTGCCAGGATCCAGCGTGCCCAGGGAATGCCAGAGACTGGTAGGCTCCACTGCTTTGTGTCCCACAGCGCTGAGCCTTCTGTTTTTGACACCGCTCTGGAGGAAGACCAGGAAAAACTAAGCCTAGCCAAGTTAAAAATGAGTATAAAACAACCATAAAACTTTCTGAGGCAGTTGCTAATAAATCTCGGAGCCTATTGACTTGATACTGTACAATGATTTTGGGAATGATGCTTAAGGTGTTACCATTAAGTGTGGATAAATACACAGAAATGATACTCAATTGCACATGCCTCATTTGTGTATTTTTTATGCTGCTGGCTGGAATAATGTGGACAAAATGGCTTGTGTGCTTTTTATATTTACAGGCGGCGCTTTGGCTGAGGGATTCCAGGAGCGACTGAGAGAGTTCCAGAGTTTTGAGAGAACATTTGAGGTGAAAATACACTCAAACTGTGACCAGTGGCTCCAAGATTATCATAGTCTGACAATGAGGTTGAAAGCAATGAAGATTAAGAAGAGTTTGGATAAGTTGTCTCAGTCCTGTCTGTGTGCTGTTTAGACTAGAAGAGATTTTATAATGGCAATACCCAGATGTGATGATGGTCCTCTTAAGCAAAGCTGTGTGGTGTCGGTTCAGACCATCTGCTGCTGGATCTTAGATGTGTGATTTGCTTGGCCTTCCTCATAGATTCCAGTCAGCCATTCCCATAGTGGCACCTCTCTGAGCCAAATTTGTGGATTTGAGTGGGTGAGCGTACCTGACATTCTTTAAATCCTGGGATGAAAATTCACAGTAATCTTTGATGGCATTATAATAATGGGTCTGTTCTACCTAGAAAACATCCAACAACTACCTTAAGAAAGAGAAGGAGATCAGCAAAAATGTCATCCATGTTAATGAGTGTAGATAAAACCCCACCGTTGTAATCTTCTTTTGATTAGATGCTTTAATGGAGATGTGATCTCTGATAGCTGCATAATGAAGCCTCAAGAACATGCTTCATGGATTTCACAGGAATTTATATCCCAGTCTGCGGTGAAGACCAAGTTTGAGCAGCACACAATCAGAGCCTGGCAGATCACTGAGTCAGTCAAGGCTATCATGGATGCCATCAATATTTCTTCAGCAGAGAAGAAGTGAGTTCCAAAATATTCTCTGTTTTTATAATGGATCTCTTTCCGAGATCCCAAATGCATTAATTGGTCACACATTTAAATAAAGTCCCTCAGTCTGATCTAAAGCATTTGTTCTTTTTAAAGGTATTCTACATGAAAGCCATTGTAGTTTGTATTAAAGAGTTACTGAATTAAAAATTGGAGCCTTTTCTATTGTTGTTTGACCCTGTGTTAATCTGTAGAGTTTTCTCACTGGAAGAACGTGAGGCGCTCATGGACCGCTTGGAGTTTGTTCGAAATCAGCTGAACTTCCTAACAGAGGACATCAAAGACAAGATAAAGGCCATCACTGACGAAGTGGCTGCCAAGGTAACCTACATCCTCACCCCTTACAATGAATTACCATGGTAACCACAGTTTTCTCCAAAACAGAAAATGCATAATTACTACAATTAAAGGCACAAAATGTAAGATTTCTGTGTTAAGTATATAAAACCCACTTGCAGTGTGTTATATATTTTGTTCAGTTGTGTTTTTACATTATCACAAATGTTTCCAAGTATTTGTAAATCCAGAGCAATACACAATTTGGATGAGACACAATTACAGTGTCTCATCCAAGATCACTTGTTGCCTGTCAATTACATAATATCCGCATTATCCCAGATTTCTGCTTGTACTGCTGTAGAAACCATGGCAACACACATGGACAGTTGCAGAAGTAGGGGTTGTACCGCACACCACATTGTTGTTTTGTTCACTATGAACCAACAATATTCATTACCTTTTACAGCAGATTCTGTGTATTGTGTTTGGGTAATGCTAATATAACTATATAGTTAAAATATAATTTGGTTTGTGCTTCAGTAATAAATTTCTGTTCATCAGTTCTGGACAAGTTCAAGTCTATTGCTGCGTAATTAATTACAGTATGTGTTACATAAAAATAATAGAAACATTTTTTTAAGTACATTAAAATGTGCGTTAAGTATCATTGTTTTGAACACATAAACCAATTCATTTGATATATAAAGACACATATCAGTAATAATTTATCATAAAATTTTACATTCTTTGGCGTTAATTCAGTTAGAATGACATAAAATAATGTGATCAAACATACAGGTAATATAGGTAAACATACAAAAAGACAACATCTCCCATCGTTCCACGCTGTACTATAGCGTCATCAACCTTCGCCTTTATTATTGTTTTGAAAATGCGACCTCTAGCGGCGACAATTACATATTGTGCCTTTAATATTACTACTGTAAAACGAATAATATCTCTTTTAATTGTGCCTTCACCTTCCTGTTATTTCATGTATTTATTTATTTATTTCTGTATGTAAAGTTACTTATCTCTCTCTGCCATTTTTGAACAATATGTTTCCTTTACCATGTTAAAAAGCCCATTGAAGTAACGTTCTCAGCGCTGTATTCCAGGTCTCCAGTGCGATGGCAGAAGAGATTCGTGGCCTGTCTGTTCTAGTGGATGAATTCTGCGTTGATTTTAGTCCTGCCCCTAATGCCTTAGCCCTGTACAAAACCGTGAGTTTTGATAACACACCTTATAAAATATCCTATAACAAAAAAATGACAGGTTTTTGCTACATTTCCAAAACAACATTTGGAATTGGAATTTTTAAAAATTCCTTTGTTTTTTTTGTCTACCACAAAGAAGCCTAAAGACAAGAGTTCTGTTGAGCAGAGTATTATGAGAGTTCAGTTGATCACCTGTCTAAA
Organism: Ambastaia sidthimunki; assembly: GCA_036877625.1. Lineage (NCBI taxonomy): Eukaryota > Metazoa > Chordata > Actinopteri > Cypriniformes > Botiidae > Ambastaia > Ambastaia sidthimunki. The sequence continues at coordinate 15,764 of JAZGTK010001485.1, read as the reverse complement.
CAGTGACAGTTGTCTGTGTGGTCACTGTAACAGGTCTGAATAGCTTGTCACTATTCACAGGTTTTACTTAGTACTCATAGAAACTGTTCAGCAATGAAAGATTTACAATATGAACACAACGTTGCATTTATCTATAAAGTTAATTATGTATTCACCGAGTTGGTGAATACATAAATGTTATGCTTAGTTTAAAAGTCTTCTTTTAGAATTGTAGTAAACATAATATTTAGGGCACAAAACAACTTTATGGTGACCATAATTCTGCCAAATAAGCCATGTTCCTAAATCAACATCTTTGGCTGGTCTCAGAACAACATTCCTGTCCAACAACTATAGTCCTGGCCCTGTCCTCAACCCTAACCCTTAACTACCCCTAAAATTGCAGGCAAATGATTGTTGCTGATGGTTGATAAGAATGTTATTTGAGACCCAACCCAATGCCAGCTCTAACCCTAATCCTAAAATCTGATTGGCTGGTAGGAATGTAGTTCCAGGACTGACAAAGATCCAGACATAAAGATCATGTCCAACATGTCCTACTTGGCAACATGTCCTACTTGGCAACAGTAAGGGTGCTGATTGTATTAATTAAGAGTTAAGGAAATAACTTGTGTTCATTATGCAGAAACTCCTGGCATATGTAGAAGAGAGAATGGCAAAGAATTTGGACCTCCATTGTTCCAGTAGTATTAATGGATGTGTGTTGACATCTCAGAGAGAGATTATGGGTACATATCCACTACACACACATTATTACACAATCAGATGGCACATCCACAGATTTACACACTGCAACACTCGGGATATAAGATCTTCAGTAAATAAGCAATAGGTGTGAGTACTGAACTGCTTTCAGCATCGACTTCTGTTCTCTGATTCTTATGCCTAGACACAATACGTCCTCTGCTGCCCCCTGCTGCCCGAGGTCAACTACACCTCCCCAGCCGGAAGTTTAACATGACCTATGACCTGAATTTTGCCAGCCTATGTGCAGATTTTGAGGAAGACATCGAGTTTCAGTTTTCACTGGGTCTAACATCCTTGATGAACCGTTTCCTGGGCCCTGCTAAAGCGAGACAAGCTTTGAGCCTGCTCGACCAAAATATAAAAGTATCCAGCTGTTAACGAAATAATGCATATTAAATTATATGCAGATGAGCAGTTTGTCATACATTTTTAAATGTTTAAGAACAACAAATGCTCTATAAGGATTTTTGGCAGTAATGTTTCTCTAGAACCAAGTGTCATGATGTGTGATTGTGCACAGGCCACCTCCTCCTCTGCTCCCATGGGAACCCCGGCCCATGAGGAGCTGGCCATCTCTATGGCAACAGGGCTGGTCTCACTCACTTCAAGAGCATCACTGAGCATGCTGGTCATTGCTGGAGTGGTAAGAAGTATTTAAATCTCTTTTTACTGAAGGTAGTAAACACTCACAGCTCTATAAACACATATACAAATTTTATGTTTGGACAGGTATGGCGTTCTGTAGGGTGGAGGTTCATTGTTGTGTCTGTGAGTCTCTATAGTTTGCTTTACCTGTATGAAAGACTTACCTGGACCAACAGCTCTAAAGAGAGAGCTCTCAAGCATCAGTTTGTGGACTACATCACTCAAAGACTGCAGGCCATCTTTCATATCATCAGTAGCAACTGTGGACAGCAGGTGCAACAGTGAGTGATCTAAAAATGAAAAGTTAAAATTTGTGTGCTTCTGTTAGTCTTACTGTGTAGATACACTTAAAAAAAGGTGTCCTTCACAGAGGTGCTGTAGGGATTTTTTTGTCCTCCAAAGAAACTTCTTTTTTACCTTTTTATAGTCTGTAGAACCACAATAAAGAACCACTATAAAGAACCTTTTGTGCAGTTTGAGGGTTCTGTGGATGTTAAAGGTTTTTTTATGGAACCCAAATAAAGAACCGCTTAGGAACCTTTATTTGATTTTTTGTTAGTGTTGAATACACAGAAAGTTTTGTATGTAAGTGATATTAGAAACCACACCTGGTTTGGATTGCATTGAACTGGGTTGCAGGCAGGTGTAATAGGACAGACAAATTTGTAGAAGCACTGCACTCCAGCAGCCTGCCAACTTCACTCTCCTGGGACGCAGAAATCTACTTTTGTCCTCTGTTGAGGACATTAGATCTGAATACATTTTGCTGAAAGCAAATATTCCACAGTTTAAAGTCCGATTATAACTTTATAAATACATTTATTGGGCTTTATTGTGTTGCCAGTTTGATCATATGATTCTGATGCTCCAAACTCAATTTTTCAAATCTTAATATAAAGACTTTGCTGGACATTTTTCTTGGAGAACATTTACTGTATTCACTAAATCAGTATCAAATTAATTTGCTGTTCTTTTTTTAATCCCCAGTGTTTTCCACAGCCAATACTTAAAACTCAAAGATTAAGAATGGCAGTAAATCATATTGCTCATCCAGCTCTTTAAATTTAAATCTGCGTATAGACAATGTTTGTGCCCTCCCTAACTGCACATACCCCATAGACTAAATAAATAAGGTGAAACATCACCTGCCTTTTCCATCATTTAATAATCATGACAATGAGATCCAGTAGATCAGGGTAAATATTTTATCTACAAGCTGATGACAACTGGAGATAAAAAGACAGCGTTGCACTCGAATGATCTCCACGCAAACATGCATTTGGTGAACACATTAAGACGTTTGAAATATTGGTTTATATGCTCCGTATCATGAGGGTGAGGTGTTAAGGATGTGTGTCTCCGCATTCTTGCAGGGAAATGGTGGCCGTCTTCGCCCGCATGTGCCAACAGGTTGACAAGAGCGAGATGGAGCTTGAATCGGAGATCCGCAGACTCACTGCCAGGATCCAGCGCCTGGAGAGTGTCCAGAGACACTCCAAAATCCTCAGGTAAAATAGTCACGATATGCGTGAGAGAGAAATACTAATGACTGACAGCACTGACTACAAATAATTCCTCTTAATTGAAAGCAAATCCTTGGGTAAGACTGGATTTTTGAGTAAGTAGAGGTGGGGCATTATTACATTGTATACCGTCTCAGAATGCTTTTATTGAACAATGCTGGAAATGTGAATTGTGATTTATGTCATTCTAACTGAAGTGGTTATATTCTAAAATTTTAATTTGATCCCGTTTTGTTCCCAGACATAAAGCTACTGATCTGGAATTACAGCTGGACTCTTTCTCTGCTCGGTATCTACAGATTCAGCATTAACCAGCATTAACCAGTGCAGAGAGACAGTTTATTGAGAGCACACCAGTGAGGTTAGTTTAGACTATCCTTCAGTTTTGACAGCTGGAACAACCTCAGGTGTCTGTAACAACATGCAAGAGTCCAGGGTCATACTACAAGTAACTATAAGATTTTACAGGAAGTAAAACATTACAAATATACAAAAATGTAATTCTTTAGTACTTCTAATCAAGTACTGAGTGTCAGGTAATGACCGTCTTTACAATAATAAAACGAACTGTGTCATGTTCAAAAATAATTACCGTTTACAAACAGTTTACTCGATGAAAAGCCTTTATTGGTTATGAGAACAAATAGTAAGAGGTGTCACTGACACTTTACAAATACAAATAAATTCTGGGTGTTAAAAAAAGACTTWWAAAGATTYYAMAGCGAGTGAWMAWWGTTTTCTGAACCAACATAATCACATGATACAAATCTGTTTTCTATAACAAAAGCGGTTAAATTAAGAGCAATGTGTGTTAGAGTCAAGAGGCAGTTATGTCTGATGTTGTTCAAGTCCATGATACATGTATCAGTGTGAGACAGAATGCAGAAATACTGAAGTTAAACTCAATTATTTGGTCTTAGTTACAGCATATGTAGGACCATCCAGATGTTGTCCATCATTAAGCCAGCAAGGATTGTTTTATTTGTAATTTACAGGCACATTAAACTGAATTTCTATTTCAATTATGACTATATCACTCTATATAAAATACATCAAAACCACTATGAATTACACACTTTCTTTTTTGGTAAACCACAATGTTTGTTGAGTGTTGGTGACAGTCTCTTACAACACTTGCAAGATTGCACTTCGGTTGTCGGTGTGCTGTTCAAGTGTTTAAACAGAAAATTTTCCTGCTGTGCCCGAACAGTAACAAGTGAAAACAAATGCAAACATAAATATTTTGCTGTTTGTGGTATGTTGCTTTCATTGCCAAAAAAACCTAAATCTGTGTTTATCCTACAATGAAAAAGGCTGCATTACCTCTGGTACACTTTCATTTTTAAAGCTGAGGGGCAGAGCACTTCTTTGTAGTATCACATGATTGATGTGAATTGCTGCAATGAGGAAATCTTCCTCAGAGGTTACAGTGCAGTAATTCTGTGTTTGGCGGCACAACCACCTCAGCAAAAACAACCACAGCCTAGTTCCGATTCACGACTACAGTGCTCACTCACTTCCTCTAACAATGAGGCAATATTGCAAGGGAAACCATTAAAATGGAAAATAAAAGCATTCAGGGCTCATGTCACAGGTTATTTTCTGAATGTATACTGTAAATGCAAGAAAAAGCAGATTGAGAAAGATCTGGATATTATAAAAGCCGCATTATTGTAATTTGATAGTTCTAATACTTAAGATTTAAAATCACTTTCACAGTTGTTACCTTTGTTCACACTGATTCAGTTTAACTTCATAAAGGTGATGATTCAGATCAATTTTCAGCAGTAAATCAGAAACTGTTTTAGAGTGTTTTTGTAAACAGTACAGAGGGAGCAAGCTGGTTTCTTTAGAATCAGTGGACTGTGGCCTTGCTAGCAGTGTTTGCTCTTATCCATGGGATAAGTCTCACAGTGTTTTCACCGGACTATGGGACTAAAGACAATAGTATCCATTATAATCAGTGATGCTGTCCACACTAGATGTGACACGATAAATGCCTCGTTCTTAATAGGTTCTATTGTCTTTTGTCACTTTGTGTGTTGCTAGCGTCCGGTGTAGACACTATATCAGTTAGTTAGCTGAAATATCCATAGGATAGTCTGTAGCTTGCTCCTTTACAGCTAGGTTCACTGAAGGTATGTACTGGCTAGGCTTTCTGGTTCCTCCAGTAAACTTACAAGGAATGTTCCAGGTGTAATAAAGTCTATTAATGGCATTTGTGGCATAATGTTGATTATCACAGAAAAACAAGGTTTGTCTGTGCGAAAAGACCTTTAGACTTGGCAACATACATCAGACACAATATTGCCAGGACCTTCCTGGCAATAAAGCTGCAATTCGACAGACATGGGAATCTATTGAGGTTCTTTATGCCCCTTGTTATTCTGATTGTTTGGGCCACATTTACACCTTAAACAGATGCAACCAATTTGCATCCGAGGCTCAATGTAAATGCATCTGACTACAATTATAAACACAAATGACTTCTTTCTCACAAATTACTGTAATGTTAACATTACACTATTGTAATCGATACCTCCTACTGACCATGTCTGCACTGTTTATAGAACCTGTATTGAACCCAAAGCATTTCCTATACCATAAGCATGACATCACGCAACCCTACGTCATACTGAATCATTTCAGGTTGAAACATTTTGCCTTCACATTATGCTAATTTAACTTCATGTACCTTAATTTAACCATCTAATGTTGTAAACATGAGGAATTTCCATTATTTGTTTGTATGTCTTTTTATAGCATAAACCACATGTTTAATGAAAAATTGAAGTGACTGCTTAAAGTTTTATCCAATAACTGTAAAGACAAAGGCATGAAACAGGAATTTACTGTATATCCATTCAGAGCACTGAATGTGATCTGGTATCATAAATGTAGAATTGAACCTGCACGCATTGTAAATACATCACAAATTCATCTGAAAAAAAAAACATACCCAAAGTCCCAAAATGTGTAATCCAACAGCTAGAATTAAAAGCAAAAATAGCATCAATACCATTTTTAATACACTCACAAAAATCTTTCAGGTTTCATTTCTATTGATTGGCACAAAATTAACATGATTACGGTGTTCAAGTGGATTATGACATTAAGGCTTGCTTTCTATCCGACACGGCTGCTAAACGGCGGTGGCTAAACCTTCAACACTCACATTTGTGAAAAATATGCACAGTGTAGCTTGTGGTCTTATAAAACCATGATAGTTTCTCAGCTTTCCTGCCAGCACTAACTGAAGCACTACATGAATTCAAATGTGGGCAGAAACATCAGTGTGTGCCGTTACGTGACTATCTGCTAGTGCAAAAGCATAAAAAATACAGTCCTAGCTAGAGTCTTGTCTCAAATCGGCAGGTGTTTATTGTGTGTGGGAAGGCAGAAGACAAAGCTGAAAGTCAGACTGGTAATAGCCAAGGCCTCTTGTTAGGTATTAGGCTGCACTTCCACTTAGGCTGATCACCAAAGAGTGTCACAAAGCATCAAGGCCATGCTTGGTTTTTTTGGATCAAAAACATTCAATCCAACCTTAACCATTACTCTTTAATACATATGTGCAGGTTTCTCAACGTGTGAAGGAAAAAAACTGAGCCCTGGTGAAGACAGATGGCCAGACATATGGGCTAAATTTTTCTCAGCAGGCAGTAATACAGTCTAATACACTAAAACAAGCCAAACATGTTTGTTAAGCTTAAAGGACTGCAAGTATGCACTTAGTTATATTACTGTTTCTCACAACTACATGCTACCAACCTGAGACTGAACCATTTATGATGGAACAGACAAAAAGACGCAACTAAAGCCAACACAAACTGATCTTAAAGCTATAGATCACCCAATAAGTGTGTCATTTTTTTGTTCTAAACACAATTTTCTTCTGCTGAACACTAAAAGAAATTTTAGGTAGGTTGTTAATGCCCGACAGCCCCAGTCAACACTCGTTTAAGAAAAAAACAGAACAGCTTCAACATTTTTCAAGGTTTCTCCCATTGTGTTGCACAAAGTCAAATAAGTTTGGAACAACACAAAGGAGAGTAAATGACACTTTAAATTTTGGGTGAACTATCCCTTTAAAAGAATCAAGCTCAAACATTGATGCAATAAGTCTGATTAAATGGCCTACAATGCTGTGCCAGGGCAGGTCACAACTCATCCTTCTGTTTATGACATTCACCTTTGTGTGGGGCAAATACAACTGAGATTGGAGGAGAAAAAGAACAGCAGGAAAAAAAAAAACAGTCAAGACACCCACTACAAGTATCCATACACCAGAACATCCAAACACTGTCAGAAGTGCATATGTTATACGTACAAGCACAAAGAATGGCAGATATATACAATACAGTCTGTCCCCCACCTCTTGAGTCTGACACGAAGCCCTAGAGACAGAGAGAGAGAACCAGGGGAAGGTCTTCAGCGTTGGTCCTTGTCTCTTTGACTGACTGCAGAATGGAAGGATAGTGTGGTTTAAGAAAGAGAAGATGAAGAAAACCAGGCCATCTGTGGGGGGAGAAGAAAAGAGGGCCGGTCCAGTGTGGCAGCGGTGTACTACAGTGACTGTGATGGGAAAGAATGGTTTCCCAGAGTCCTGCCCACTGAGGTCAGTTCCATATCCTGAGGAAGCTGTCCCAAGAACCAGTGGCCACAGCCATGCCATCACTGGTCACCCCCAAACAGCTGACCCTGTTGTCATGCCCAGCTAAAACACCTACAAACAGAAACAATGTATTAGGGAAATTTGAGTACTCATTGTTTGAGAATCCATTGTCTTCAATAACGCTGTATGTAAGGATATACATTTAGGCATTATTAGGCATTTATTATAAGATAATTATTTCTATTGTATGGCTAGTATTTATTACGATAATGTCAATATTATAGAATGTTGTCATAGTTAAAAAAACTGAACTCAATGTAAACTCAAAGGCTTCTAACCATGCAATCTGGATTTCATCTACGTTGAGAACGCACATATTTAAGAAAACCTCAACCACTACAGAACAAACTCATCCAGGATGTGACAGTTTGAACAGGATTTTCCAAGGCAAGTCCAAGATAGTTTTGATGCTTATAGCTTAGTAACATATCCAGGTTGAAGAGATCGGTTGATACGCTACAAATGCTGTGTCAATGAGTAATGGTTTGTTATCGCTTAACTTACAAGAAATGTGACTGTACACATGCATTTATAATGTTCACAGAAAGGATGTATAACTTGTATAAGCTGTTCCTGTAGCTCAACTGGTAGAGCATTGCGTTAGCAACGCAAAAGGTTGTGGGTTTGATCCCAGGGAATACAAGTACTGATAAAAAATGTATACACTGAATTCACTACAAGTCGCTTTGGATAAAAAAAATGTAAACTTGCCAGTATAGGAGAGATAATATCGGCCGATATGGAGATAATTGTTTAAAAGTACTGACCTGCACGCTCTCCCTTTAATGTGTCCCACACATTGCAATTGAAGTCGTCGTAGCCGGCTAGCAGCAGACGGCCACTCTTGGAGAAGGCCACGGAGGTGATGCCGCAAATGATGTTGTCATGAGAGTACATCATCAGTTCCTGGTCCGCACGAAGGTCAAACAGCCGACAAGTGGCGTCATCAGAGCCCGTGGTGAACGCGTTACCATTTGGAAAGAACTGAAGAAACAAATGGAAACCTACTATGTAACTGGTTTTCAAACTAACACAATTTTGAATAAACAATAAGGCAAAAGTAACACAATATGCTTAAAACTACATTTTAATACATTTTATTTTAAATACCAGTGTTGTGCAACAGTGAGTTTACTGTATCAAACTTTTTAAAACTCATGTTTTACACCACTTACTTAATCATGCAAATTAACTAAGTAATAAACTATTGTTAGTTCATGTTAATATTACACTGTTAATAATACACTGACTAATCTTAATGTGTATTAATATAAATACAAATATTGACCAAAAAATATTGTATTGTTCAATGTTGGTTCATGTTATTACTAACCAAAAATCTAAAGTGACTTACAAATGAAGCATAATTCAAGCATCTAACCAGCAGTGATCAGTATCTAACCAAAGTGACAAACAAACACAAAGCCAAACAACAGCCGAAACTGAAAATGACTTTTCATTATAACACTCACACAGACAGCATTGATATCAGACACATGTCCGGTGAAAGACTGTCTGCACATTCCGTCTCGGATGTCCCAGAGTTTAGAGGACGCGTCACAGGCACCTGACACGAAGGTCTTGGTGTCTGGGCTGAGAGACAAGCTCATCACGTCTCCACTGTGCCCTGTGAAGGTGGTAGTCTGCTGCCCGGTCTCAATGTCCCACAGTGCACTGCAGAGGAGGACAGCTGGGTCACACTCAGTACAACACTGCTTGATAACTTCTTAGTGCAGCACTCTTATATAACCTTTACCCTGTAGTTGTAACTGATTTGCTGAAAAGCAGCAAGTGGCCACTTAAAAATGACTTGGAAAAAACTTAATGGAGTATATGGTATGCAATTTCATAATGCTTTAAATTTAAAAATGTTTAATTATTTTAAAATATATTACAAAACTAAAAATATAAAAGGGTTCACTTTCATTCTGGGAAAAGAAAGCATCACTACAAGTTTTTATAGAAGTCTCATTTCTATCTACATCAACATAAAACTGACTCTACATTATACCTAACTTTCTGAAGTACTAAAATCATTCAGTTATTGCAAACCATTGTGATATGCATACTGCAATATTTTGTGCGACCCTAGCAAGCACAATTGTTTTTACTTTGCACAGTGGCTTAGAAATTATTTTGCTCTGCATTTCATCATATCAGCCACCCTGTTCTTTAGATACCGAGCATGGGTTATACTGGTTGACCACAACTTGTCAGTTGTCTTTTCCTCATAATACAGTCATGTTACAGGACATAGAGAATGACAGATATCATCTTTTGTGTTCCACAGAAGCAAAAACACCATATAGGTTTGACATGTGGGTGAATAAATGATGGAAAAGGTTTCAGTTTTGCATAAATTATCCCTTTAAACGCTCAATCAAGCTGTGATGGCCTCACCATGTGGTATCTCCAGAGCTGGTAACAATCTGGCTATCATCCAAAAAGCGGCAACATGACAAATAACCTGGGGAGAGAGTAAGAGATAACAGAAGTTACTGAATGTTCTACTCACCTCTGTTAATGTGTTCCTAAGATTTACAGATTGGTAAAACAACTGCCCAGTGCTGGCATAGCGTTTACCTGTGTGTCCTGGCAGTTCTCTGGTGACTCTGACGTTGCCCTCGCGGGTTTTAAGGCTGTAGATGGAGCAGATGTTGTCCAGGCCTCCACAGGCTACATAGTTCCCTGAGGGAGCGTAGGCACAAGTCATCACCCATGATGACCTTAAGGGAATGGCATGAATCTGGAATGAACCAAAAACAGTTTTAGGTGAACTTACAGACTGTTTCAACACTGAAACTAAACAGTGCTGAGCCTGCTTAGTACATGGATGGAACACCAGCCTTCTGGGAAAAATAACCTGTGTCTGCTGGAACAGATGTTAAGCAAGCCAGCAGGGGGAGCTCACTCTGCGGTTTGTGTGGGTCTTAACACCCAAGGATAATGATAGGGACACTCTCTGAGGTTATTAAAACTCATAAAAAAGGGAGTGTCTTATATAAAAGGGTGTAACCTCACATCCTGGACAAATCTGCCTGCTGTTGGCATCATGGCTTTATAATCATCATCATACGCAGATTGAGATACATCACCAATCTCTTTCCCAGACTGCTGGTGGGTTTTCTCCTGCACTATAGCTGCCACTGCAGCATTCAGATTGATGCTGCCATTATGCAGTTCTGATTTCCATTTCAATTACAAGGTTTTGCAAATCTAGCAACACATCACCAAAATTAGGATAGTTTAAGACTCAGTTTTTTTGTAATTTCATTATTTACGACATATGCTATGTATGCAATTAATAAGAAATGCAAGAAATGTAAAAAAATCTAAAATATATGGTATGAGAGGTTAACAGGCCTAGCTCTATAACATGTTAAGCTTATGCTGGACAATGGTTTTCTCTAAATAGTGGGACACCAGTTTGTACTGATGTCACATAAGTATAACATGTTGGGCTGGACTCACCTTGTTTGTGGTGTAGCTGTCCCAAATGATGAGTTTGCCATCTTGTGAGGCACTAACTAGTAACCTTAAAGTTTCAAAACAAGAAAGAGTTAAACAGTAAAGTAGTGTTCATAATTCAGATGCCTACAGTACATGCTTTAAATACCAAACACTTACATGCTTACATTAATTTCCTTTAACTGTCAGTATTCAAATGTGTTTTTCTTTCAAACCTTCTAGGAAGTGACATGACATAGACTTGCATTTTTTCCATTCTAACCTTTCAAGAAACAAAACTGACCTCAAACATTTTTTAGTTGAGCTATTTTGTTTAACATGCCATATTGAGAATATAGCTTCATCCAAACACATTGCAGGCAGCTTTGGGCATAAACCCGCTGCATTCAAAAACTGTGCCTCCTCCCTCAAGCACTGGAAGGGATGCACAGATGGAGAAAGAACGAATGATAGAGGGAAGATAGGAGGGAGGAAAAGATAGACTGGAGCAGGAGGCAGCCTGCATAATCCCAGAACACCCCTGAGTTGTGAGAGGACTGCTGTATTATTCATTGAGTGTACACTGACAGAGCTGCAGGGTTCCTCTGAGAGAGCCCATCCTCCAGCTCCCACCTGCCTTCTCTCTGTCAACTGACCTGGAATCAGTGGCCCAGTGCATGGCGTAGATTTTGGCTAAATGGCCTCGAAGGGTTCGCCTCGTTCTCATCTGGATCCTTCCCACTGAATCCAGACCAGCTGTAATCTAACACACAGAAGTCTTAACTTACAATGACATTCTAAAGCAAGCGGGACGTGGTTCATGAATACAAGTCATGCTGTTTTTCGCTCGTGTGTGAAATGTGCTTGTGGTTGATTTGATACTGACATTATTGATTTTTCTTTAAAATGTATGTAAATTACTAAAACACTGAATTAAACAGCTTTTTACAACAAGTCATAAAAAGAAAATCTCAAATTAAATTATGAAATCATAAAAGTCATGAAATCAGCAGGGCGGGGGGGTTGATGTTTAATTTTTGATGGAGGCCTTGGCATGTAAGAGTGTGTTTAATATTTTAGTGCCCTTAAGAGCATGTTCGGCAAGTGCATGTCAGTGGGCCATTTGCATGTCTGTGCTGAGCTCAGAACACAGGACAGTGGGAACCTCCATAGATACTCCCCATGTTGAGCTGGGTGGGTCCAGAGATGCACTAATAAGGGACAGAGGAACACAGCATGGCCGGCTGCTTACCTGGGACAGGCTGGAGTCGCTGCATGCTTTCCTGGCATCCTGCAATGGGAACAACAGCATATGAAGAGTACAATCATCCTATTGAATACAGCCCAGGAAACATATACTCTGAGTAGCATAAGCTGTATGAGAACATCTAGCCAGTCAGTTCCACAGGAAGTACGTATTGAAAAACTGTTACATAGCTGAAAACAGAATAGTGGAAAATAGAATAGCTCAGCAGGGATCTGGCAGTACAATATTGTAATTATATCACTATCATGATATGACAATATTGCAATATTGTATAGTGTATGGTTGAGAGTAAGACAAACACACACACACACACACACACACACACTTGATTTCTCTGCTTTGTGCAGATATCTCATTCAGCGTAAAAAATAAGGGAGTGTATGTTAACCTAATGCTACATGCATTTCTTCTCATCAATCTGCCTTTTTTCCGATCCTTATTTCCTAGTATTTCCCAATGTGTACCTCCCGATCCACATGTCACTAACAGCACAGTCAGAATCTGTTGGGTGATAAAGTGTGGAGATATGGACTGGTGGAGGTATCAGATCTTACCTTGATCTGATTGCGCAGCTGCTCCGCCTCCTGCCGCAACTGCTCCAGCTCGCTCATGATCCCCCGAACAGTTCACTTCCTTCTGCTTTGATAATACTGACAAAAACCTGCAACATACAAGAGCAGTCACATTAAAAAGTCAATAAAGAAAGTATAACAAAGCACTCGCGGTTGATCGATGCATTCAAGCCACTCATCGCACAGTTACATTAAATAATCGATTTCCATCTGGACACTTTATCAGCGGTCTCATAGATATGACAACTCAATGACAGGTTCTTCTATTTGGAGGGGAATATACAGAAAGTTTAGTAGGATTAAGCAACAGTATAATTTTTTCCACTAGGCTGAATAAAACTAGGGCTGTATCACCATCATTCAGTGAAGATAGCAAACACTTCAGCTATAACAGTGCCAACTGAAGAGCTGGGCACGCTGTGCTCCTTTGTTTAATGAAGGGCAGCACTGCTTGGCACTGCCTAACAGTTGACTTCCCTAAAAATATAGCTAACACCAGCTCAAAAAAGCCAGCAACCAATTAAATGGGTCACATACAAACAATATATAAAAGTCACACACAGTGCAATGCGTAGCAGCACAGCAACGAAAGCAAATAATGAGGTACATTCAAAGGCCATATGCAAATAGTCCCAACAGTTATTCCAACGTTATTTATGTGCCATAGAGCCTCCTGTATTACTGCAAATACATTAAATACACGATAAGTAATTAATATAGGTTATTAATTACTGACAATAAAATGATTAACTTGTCAATTGTTGTTTGACACAATATAGGAACACCCCTGAAGGCGGTTCACTACTGCCCTGACCTTCTGAAGACGTTCTGAAATTACTACATTTCGGCATAAAGGTTTTTTTAGGGAAGCACAGTGGCATGACTACAAGCAATGTTGCTGAAAACAGGAAGACTGCTGGTCCCAACCCTATAAAGACAAAATACAGGAAAAGCAAGCAATGGCCAGTGTCCTTTTTAAACTAATAGCTTTCCATTATCCTATCCACACGATTTAAAAGCATAACACA